>CAUYSK010020763.1:0-92030 GCA_963575035.1 Avahi laniger
GATACTTCACTTAGTAGAATGGGTTCCAGCTCTATCCAGGATAATATAAGAGGTGCTATATCACCATTGTTTTTTGTGGCTGAGTAGAACTCCATGGTATACATCTATCACATTTTATTAATCTATTCATATATTGACAGGCACCGGGTTTATTTCCACATCTTTGCAATTGTGAATTGTGCTGCTATAAACATTCGAGTGAAGATGTCTTTTTTATAGAATGTCTTTTGTACATGTATATTAATAGGTCCATGTAGTACAAAGTCTTTTGTGACTAGTTTCTTTTGTTTAGCATAGTGATTTTAGGTTCATTATGAATGTTAATGTTGTAGTATGTATTGGTATTTCATTCTTTTTATTGCCAAATATTCCGTTGTATAGATATACCACATTTTCTTTATCCATTTATCAGCTGATGGATATTTGAGTTGTTTCCACTTTTTGACTATTATGAATAATGCTACCATGAACATTTGTGTACAAGTTTTTGTGTGGACATATGTTCTCATTTCTCTTGAGTATACACTTAGGAGTAGAATTAATGGGTCACATGACAACTCTATGTTTAACCTTTTGAGGAACTGCCAGACTTTTCCAAACTGGCTACACCAGTTTCATTTCTACCAGCAGTGGATGAGGGCTTCAATTTTCCTCATCTTTGCCAATGATTATTACCGTATGTCTTTTTGATTGTAACCATCCTAGTGGGTGTGAAGTGGTGTTGCATGTGGATTTGCATTCCCTGATACTAATGATGTTGAACATAGCTAATGTGCTTCTTGGCCATTTCATTTACTTTTCTTTAGACAAACGCCTATTCAGATCCTTTGCTTATTTTAAAATTGAGTTATTTGTCTTTATTATTGAATTGTAAGAGTTCTTTGTATATTCTAGATAGAAGTCCTTTAGCAGATATGTGATTTGCAAATGTTTTCTCCCATTCTGTGGGTCATCTTTTCACTTTCTTGACAGTGTCCATTGAAGCACAAAAGTTTTTAATTTTGATGAAGTCCACTTTATCTATTTTTTCTTTTGTTGTTTGTGTCATACTAAGAAACCATTGCCTGATCCAAGGTCATGAAGATTTATGCCTATATTTTCTTCTAAGTGTTTTATAGTTTTAACACTTACATTTGGGTCTTTGATTCGTTTTGAGTTCACTTTTGTATGTGGTGTGTGCATCTGGTTTTGAATCATAGTTAGAAAGTCTTTCCCTACACCTGGATTAAAGGGGAATTCACCTGTGTTTTCTGCTAGTACTTGTATAGTTTTATTTTTCATATTTACCTCTCAGATTCATTTGTAGTTTATTCTTGTATATGGTGTGAAAAAGTGATCTTTTTAAATCTTTTTTCCCAAAAGGCTCTCCAGTTGTCATAATATCATTTATAAAAAGTCTATATTTGAGATCTAAGTGATTTGAGATACTACCTTCATCATATACTAGATTTCTTTATATAGTTGGGTCTATTTCTTGACTTTCTATTCTATTTCATTGGTTTTCTATTCATGTGCTGGTAGCACACTTTCGGTTGTAAATACTTTGTAGAATGTTTTAACATCTGGGAGGACTAGTCCCCTTGAGGGGAACATTTTGAGTAACCCTACAAGAATAGCATTTAACCAGAAGTCATGAGATCTGAGTTGAAGCCCCCTATTCTAGCACTTATTCTGTGACTTTGTGCCAGCTGGAACTCGTCTCTGAGCCTCAGCTTCCTCATCTGTACAACAGGGGTAGGTACCAATTCTTTCCCTTTCTCTCAGGATTGAAATGAGTGAGTTACTTTAAACCAAGTGCATCTCTTCTGGAGTGGTCTTTGTCCTGGGTTCCAAAGTTCTACGTGGACTCCTCACTAACAGTAAGCGAGGCCAAGTCTTGGTTTTGTCTGTGGAAAGATAAGGCCACACATAAGTTGCACAAGATGTACTTAAGTGCCATTAATAGGAGGAATTATGTTAGAAATTCAATTCATTTTATTTAGTTATTTGCACCTTTATTATAGACCAACGATAACATTCAGTGCCACTGCAAATGATACAAATAATTTCTTCTTTGGTAAAAAATGATATAAATATGTGCTTTGATGTCATATTGAGTTTAGATGCATTAATTCTGGTTCAACAACGCAGCCCAGAGACCTGAATTAGAGCTAAACAGGAGCAGCAGCATCTCCTCAGCTGCCTTGTGTTGACAGGTTGTTAAACGCCCCCAGCCCTGGCGACATGCTGGAGGCACGTTAGAGAAGGGACTGAGAAGGTGAAAATGCCCATACCCTCTAAGGTCACAGACTCCTTGGCTCAGTGCCAGGAGAGTCCTTGTAGGCCATTGGAGCAAATTTGAAGCTTGAATTCACTCCAGGGGTTTCCCAACATGGAGTGTCCAGCCTTTGGCGTCCTTAGAGGTCCCAGACTGTGTGTTCTTAAGTAGAGAATAATGATGACGATACGGGCAGGTAACATTTATTAAGTCTTGTATCAATCAGTGATTGCCACAATACTGCTGCATAGCAAACCACCCCAAATTCAGGTCTTAACGCAGTGGTCACTCGTTCTTGCCTGTGGGGGGCCGGTGGGGACCAGCTGGCCCCGTCTGGGCTTGGCTCCAGTGTCGATGGGGCCACCTCTGCTCCACGTGTCTCCCTCCTCCTCGGACCAGCAGGCGAGCCAGGTGTGTTCTCGCCCAGCCACGTGGGCACGCACCAAGCCTCTGCCTGCCGGACCTCTGCTCATCCCCACTGGCCAGAGCAAGGCACGTGGCTGACACAAACTTAGGGGGCAGAGGGGTACACTCTGCTCCCAGGGGAGGAACTGCAAAGGGTTCCTTTCACTTTTTCATAGGACTAAATTTATTTGGTTTGAAAAACAGTTTAAGCCGGGCTCGGTGGCTCATGCCTGTAATCCTAGCACTCTGGGAGGCCGAGGCGGGCAGATTGTTTGAGCTCAGGAGTTGGAGACCAGCCTGAGCAAGAGCGAGACCCCGTCTCTACTAAAAATAGAAATTAATCGGCCAACTAAAAATATATAGAAAAAATTAGCCGGACATGGTGGCGCATGCCTGTAGTCCCAGCTACTCGGGAGGCTGAGGCAGGAGGATCGCTTGAGCCCAGGAGTGTGAGGTTGCTGTGAGCTGTGATGATGCTACTGCACTCTAGCCCGGGCAAAAGAGTGAGACTCTGTCTCAAAAAACAAAATAAAACAAAACAAAACCAGTTTAATATATGTCCTCCCTGCTTTTTGGTGTTAAATTACTTTCTTTCTCAGGCTGGTGGTGGTAAGGGTGGGGAGGAGGATTGGGCCGTAATTCCGTCTTCCACCCTGTGCCTTGTGTTCCTCACCTCTCTTCCCGGCAACGCCTCATGACAGCCCCGTGAATGAGGCCTGTTGTGGTGATGGTAGCAGAGGCGGCACAGAGCAGGGTGGGCACGGCAGACTTGCGAGCCAGACCGACTGGGTTCGAAGCCTCGCGTTTTTACTTACTAGCTGTGTGACTGTGAGCTAATCACTTCCTCAGTTTCCCCTCTGTGAAACAGGGACATGAGTAGCTCTCTGATAGCATTATTGTGAGGAATAAATGTGTATGTGTATGTGTGACTCAGAGTTTGCCCTCTCTAAGTGTTGGCTATTATTATCCCCATTTTATAGATGGGGAAACCGAGGTGAATGATGAACTGTCTCAAGGTCATACAAGTAGCTTGGGCAGACTCAACACTCTTTGTCACTGTGCTCTGCTGCCTCCCTTTCTCCCTTGAGCTGCAGCCTCCCTGAGACTTCCTCACACGGTCCCACAAGGTTTACATTGGGAATTTTGTAAGCTGCAGAGATTAAATGAGACAGTGCTTCTCAACAGCCTAGCCCAGTGCCTGGCACGCCATAGCAATTCAGGAGGTTGAGATGACACAGAAAGCTGTCAGTTTCTCTTCCTTCCTTGCAAGTGATAACTTGGGCCCTTTGCTTTCATGACTAGTCCAAGGAAAGTAAATGCAGTCACAGAATGAAGCCTCTGGTCCTAGGGCCATTTGCCAGATAGAAATGGAGCCATGGATAAGGCAAAGGAGCCCCTGGGTAACGGAGAACTCAGAGGCAGGGTGATTTGTAGAGTATAGGTGGCTGTTTGTCAGCTCCTCAGGGTGCACACTGCCAACCTGGTGGGCTGGGAGGAAGGGCTGGGAACAGACAGAGACCCCAGCTTGATGGCCAAGTCCTGCACAAGGCTACAGCGGACACAATCCATCCCCCGTCTCACCAAGCTCTTCCACTGGTTCTAGTAGATGAGCTGACTTTCTTATGATTTTCCAGGCCCTGGACATATCCAGCTAATGATGATTTAGAGTTTTTCTTCTCCTAATGTTTATCCCCCTTATGTCTGTATCTTGTCTTGTACTGGCTGAAACTTTCAGAACAATTTTTAGTGATAACACTGATAATAGGTTTTCTTGACATGTTCTTGATTTAATAGAAATTCTCTAAGTTGTTCACCAGTTAAGTATGACGTTGGCTTTAGATTTAAGATCAATATAAGATCAAAGAAGTATACTTCAATTCTTATTTACTAAGAGATATCATAAGGAGTTAATATTGAATTTTAGCCAATGCCTTTTCCACATCTTTGATATAATCGCATGGTTTTCCTCCTTTGATATGTTAATATGATGCCCCGACCAATGCTTTAATATTGAACCTTCCTTGCATACCTGGACTAAACCTTATTTGGCCATGCTATATTATTCTTTCTCCAAGATTTATTATATTATTCTTTCTCAACTAGTGTGTTAGTAGACTTTTTGCATCTATATTAATAAATTGTGAGACTAGCCTTTAATTTTTGTGTGTGTATTACTTTTGTTAAGTTTTTAGATTGGGATTTTGCTAGCTTGGTGAAGTGAATTAAGATTTTCCTAGTTTTATATATCCTATAACAGTTTAATAACAGAAATATGTGTCCCTTGAAGGTTTAAAAGAACTTGCCAAAAGTAAATGCAAACTAACAAAAACTTACCTGAGAAGCTAAATGGAGAGGTACTTAATATTTTAAAAAAACAACTTTTTCTATTTCTTCTAAGGTTATTGGGCTGTTGATATTCTCTGCCTCTTCTTGAATTAACTTTGCTAACTCATGTTTTCCTAGAAAATTGTACCTTTTCTTGAGATTTCCACATTTGTTAGTGTGGAGTGTATTTTCTTATGTTTTTAAATATCATCTCTTTCATATCTCTGGTTCTATCTTCACCATATTCCTTATTTTGGTATTTGTGCCTTTTTTCTGAATCTTGACAAGGGTTTGTCTATTTTACTGGTCTTTTCAAATGGCAATTCTTGGTTGTATTTATTGCTGCATCTGCTTTTCTGTTTTCTAATTCATTATTTTCTGCTTTTTCTTTACCGATCCATTCCTTCTCTTTGCCCTAGGTTCATTTTATTGTTTTTTTTAATCTGGCTTCTTGAGTTGAGTGCTTTGGCAAGGCACTGATTTTCTGAACCTTTGCTTTAGGGATCAAGGCTTTAAAGCATGTACAATAGCAACATAGTCTGTTGGGGTTCAGACATGACCAAAAGAGAAGCCCCCTGTTAAAGGAAGAATCCAGGGCCAGGAGGCAGGAGAGCTAGGTTCCAGCGCCAGCCTTGCCTGGAACCAGTTGAGTATCCTTGGGCGAGTCCCCTCCGAGGACCCTCGTATCTACCCCTGGCGGCTGGGTAGGATGTGGGCACCTGCGCCAGGCAGCCTCCTCTGGGGGAGAACGCCCGCCGTCTTTCAAGAGGCAGATTTGGCAGCCCCCCTCATATGATACCCATCAAAACTGCAGTGGAATGAATTTCCTTCTGCACAGTGGAGCCAATCAGCAATGGGGACAACGTCCCAGCTGAGAGACAGGTGGAGACTCTGGACTCACGGTCAGAAGCACAGAAGCCTGCATGGAGCTGGACACTGCCCATTAGAGTATCCACACCTTGTGAGCCAGGGCCTTCATCTCCATGTCCTGGCACCAGCACAGGGTTTGGAGGAGGTGCTTCCTGCATCTTCACTGAATGAAGGAATAGCTCTAGGCCAAAGGAGGAAGAATTCAGTACCAGGCTGGATATAGAGCTATAGGCGGGAATGCCCCCTGCCCACTGTGGGGGCTGTCAAGGAAGAGGAGGGTGGTGTTTGAGCTGGTCTTTGCAGGCAGTGGTTTGGTGGCAGCCTGTGAGCAGCTGGAGGGAGGGGGCTTTGCATAGAGGGCTCAATAGAAGCAACAGTGTGGGGGTGGAGACGTCCAAGCCACACTTGGGGAGTGGAGGGCAAGGTGCGCTGGCCAGAGCCAGGTATGCTGGCACCTGCATTGTCCCACCTCCCCAAGCACCGGGTTCCGGTTTCCCAGGGACAGGCCAGAGCCCTGACTCAGTTCTCGCTGAGTGGAGCCAGGGTGGCTGCAGGCGTGTGTGCATCAGAGTGCGTGTGTGTTTGTGAGAGCACGTGTGAGCGACGGGGGGAGCTGGGGACACGCTGGCGTTCAGCGTCCAGACGTGACAAATGTGCAGAAGTGTCCGGGGAGCTGTGGACATGAGCGGCTGGCCGCAGAGATGCTCACCCTGTGATTTGTTGCTTTGATTCCTCAGGCCGTGACTTGGCGAGCACGACCCTCCCCGGGTACCCTCCGCACGTCCCCCCCGCCGGACAGGGCAGCTACTCAGCGCCTACGCTGACAGGGATGGTGCCTGGTGAGTTTGCACTGTCGGCGTCTCCGCAGCAGGCAGCAGAGGGGTTTCGGTGGGGGGAGCATCCCCCCAAACAGCCCGGGTGACCTCCACGCTTCTGAGATGCAGACCTGAATAAATCAGGCAGAGGTCTGCGCTCCCGGCCTCTTTCTCTGCAGCTGGGCCTGCGGTGGGGCTGGGACCAGCCAGCGACGGCGCTGGCACGGAGGAGGACGTGGGGGGCCTTTGACTGTCACTCAAACAGCCCTGTTGGCCATGTGGGAAGTGTGAACACAGAGGGGTGCAGGGGCTGCCTGGAGGCCACCCGGCCCACATGGAGGGGGCCTTCTCCCCACCTCCCTGCCCTCCCTGCCCCCACCCTCTCTCTTCCACCAGTTTGTGTGACAGGGACAAGTGGGAAGCCCGGGAGGTACTCTCAGTGGCCTCACTCCTTGGGGTGGAGAACGATGTCTTCAAGACAGACAGGATTTGGCTGGTGGGCTTGTCACTTGATTCTAAACAACACCCTGTGGCCATCGGAACCCGATCCCCTCTGGCCAGTGAAGTGTCATTTTCGAGACATTCAGAAAAGGAGGCCACCATATCTCCTTGCACTGTGGGGTGTCATGGGGACAAGACAGCACATCATTGTCATGCTTGCTGTCTGGGTATTAAGGGTATTAGCATAGCAGAGTTACCCGAAGTATCCTTTTTTGAAAGCTGTTTAAAAAAATCAGGGGAAATATCAGGCCTCCCTTGGATGCTGTTGCACTTGAGTTAGCATTATCTCTTTAAAATTTGTCTTTTAGTTTTTCTTTATTTAATTTTATTTTTAATTGACAACAATGATTGAATATATTGATGGAGTACAATGCGGTGTTTCGATACAGGTGTACGTGGGGGAAATAATCAAATCAGGCTAATTAGCATATCTAGCACCTCAAATATTTATCATTTCTTTGTGGTGAGAACAGTTAAAATCCTCTTTTGGCTGTTTTGAAATATGCAATCCCTTATTATTAACTATAGTCACCATGCTGTCCCTTGTTTGGAGTCATTTACAGGAGGCCACACCCTTATTTCAGTGCCTGCGGGCTCTAAGGGCCCCGCCCCCCATCCTCTCCTAACATACACCTTTGGCTCTCTCTGGGCATTCAAAAAAGCAAGAATAGTTACTTTAATCCCCCACTGCCACCCCCACAGCTTGTCTTTGGGGCCTCACAACAACTCTGTAAAATAAGCAGGGGATCCTTCATCCCACTTTACTGAGCCCAGAAAGGGTCTGGGACATGCCCGGGTCACCCAGCAAGTCAGAGTCAGGGTCACGATTAGAAGCCAGTTGGAACCATCCTTAGACCCAGGCAAGAGGACCCCTGCTCTGGGAGCCACTCCTTAGAGGGCCCCTCCTGGCCCTGCTGAGGCAGTGGCCCCCTTCACCCCAGACCAGGAGAATCCGCAGGGCCAGGCGATGTGCCCACTTCCCTCCTTCCAGCTCACCCCAGGGTCCCACCCAAACAGGCCCAGGCCTCTCCAGCCTCTTCCCTAGGGCTGTCCTCCTAAAGACAGCCCATGTTGCTGGTGTGAGCACCCTAGGCTCGAGGGCTGGCTCCCTGAGGCAGTGTGTGTGTGTGTGTGTGTGTGTGTGTGTGTGTGTGTACAGAGCCTGGATGTGAGGGCTGGGTGTCAACACGTGTGTGTGGAAGGCCCTGCGTGGTGACGAGGAGCCCGGGGTGGGGAGAACAGCAGGTCAGATCCTAGCCGGGCGGGCTCCCCCGACACAGCCACGTCCTGGCGCAGAACGCCAAGGAGGCCCAGAATTCTAAATTCCATCCTGGCCTTCCAGGTTGTTTCGAAGATGTATTTAACAAGGTAGGAGGACGGAGCATATTTCATTTAACGGTTTGTTAGCTTGATTTATGACTTTTAAATATGAGACATATGGGAAACGGCCTCCGCGTGTACTCTTGCCCTGGGTCTTGCCACTGCCGGGCAGGCCTGCCAGACCCCCACCCGCAGAACCCTCCCTTCCCTGCGGCCCGTGCAGATCACGGGGAGACACTGTGCACAAGGCAGACAGGTGGTGGGACACACATCATCATTCCCGTCCCCTTGGCTCCTCATTTCCAAACCTTTAGCAAGTTAGGGCAGCCTGGAGAGATGGGCCCCCAGCCCTGTCTGCCTCGGGCCCTCACATTTATGCAGCACCTTGTAGGCTGCCAAGACCTCCCCTGGAGCCCTTTGATGCAACAACCCCTTGGGTGGGCGAGGACAGGAGTGTAATCCTGGTTTTCCGAAAGTGCTGAGACTCGGGGAAGTGAGGGAATTGCCTCAGGCCATGCGGCTTGCAGGTGGAGGACTTGAACCCTGGGCTCTCCCTCCACCTGCCCTCCCCTCCACCACAGGCACTTCTTCCTCTGCACTGTGCTGCCTGTGTGTGCTCTCTGGACCTACCAGCTTGGAGATGGCCCTGGAACCTGTCCCGAGGGCATGTTGGCAGGTGAAGCTGAGGCCACCCGCTGGCCCTCCCAGCTCCCCACTGCAAGCCCCAAAGAGGCCCAGTTCAGAGAAGCAGCTGATCTTTTCTGAGTTTATCCAAACAGAGGCTGCCCTCCGGCCCATTATTCCTCCAGCCCTAATTACCAGGCTCAAGATACAAATGGCTGTAGGCCTGGCAGAGCCCCCAGCGGGAACGGATGATGGCTCCTTGCCCATTAACGGTGGCAGCAGGAATCACGGCCAAGCAAAGGCACAGATGGACCAAGCCTGCTGGTAGCTGCTGAACAGGGGCGGCCTCGGGATCCCCTAGGACTCTGTCCCCTGGGTGGGGAGGGAGGGTGCACAAGTGTGGAAAGAGGAAAATAAGAATTTGGCAGGGGAGCCTGCCACACGGAGCCCCCGTGACTTCTTCCTTCTCCCTCCCTCCGCTCTTTGCCTCTCAGCATCGCTCTCCTCTTCCCCCCTTGCGCCGGCCCCATGGCCTTTTCTGCTCAGGCATCCCCAGAGCTTATCCAGTGCCAGGCTCAGCGCCAGGGCTGGGATTCCCAGCTCAGCGGGCACAGCCCTCGGTTCCTGTTCCTCAATGTCCAAACCAGGGTCATGTCTTTGGGCCTCTTGTTTCCAACGTGATTTCCAAATCTGTTTCTCGGGGGGCCTGTGCACACTGTCTTTGCAGGCACTGCCCCAGGACTGTCCCATAGCACAGAGAGGGCCACCTTTCAGCACAGCAGGGGGCCTGAGCTGCCCGCCAGGCATTGCCATGACCTGGCCTCAACCTGCCTCTCTGGCCTCCTCTCCCAGCCTCCCCCTCCCTGACTGCTCACAGGTCCCCAGCACACCTTGGACTCTTACTGGTCAGTGGCCTTCCTCATTCTGTGCCTTTGGCTTGGGCCACTTCCTGCCTTGATCTGTCAGAATCCAGCTTCATCCTTTGGGCTGAACATCACCTGCCCCTAGAAGCCTCCTGGTGTGGCCTCGGGGGGGATGATGCCTATGCCTGGCTCTGCCGTACCACCTGGCCAGTGTGTCCAAGGTGCAGTCAGCTGTGTCCACGTCCACCTCGCTGGAACCTTATTAGTCTCTGCACCCTTCCCAGCCCCTAGCACGATCCAGGTCTTTATTGTGAGTGTTGGCTGAGGGCAGGAGGGAGGGAGGGGAGATTGTGTTGACCTGTGTGTTAGTTTCCCGTGGCAACGATAACAAATGGCCACAGACTTGGTGGCTTTAAGCAATAGAAATTCATTCTCTTACAGTTCTGGAGCCCAGAAGTCTAAATCAGTATCACCAGCCCAAAATCAAGGTGTCGGCAGGGCTGTGCTCCCTCTGGGGACGCTGAGGGAAGGTCCATCCCTCCTTCCTCTATCTCTGTGGCTCCCGGCGTTCCATGGTCATGGCTGCTTTGCTGCAAGGCGGGGGCTTCGCACCTTCTCTGTGCGCCGTCTTCGCAGCCCCCTTCCCTCCATGTTGCCAAATCTCCCTCTTCTTCTTTCTTATAAGGACACACATTCATGTAGGACCCACCCGGATGGTCCAGGATGATCTCCTCATCACAAGACCCTTAATTCATCCGCAAAGACCCCCTTTGCTGTCATGTAAGGTGACATTCACAGGTTACACGTAAGAACCTTCACAGATAAAGTTAGAGATTAGGACATGGATATACCACAGCCTGTTTGAGAATTTCAACTTTGGGTTTATTCAGATTTCTGATTCATAACCTCTGAGTCCGGGAGGCATTTATTCGATTGTGACGGTGCTGAAGGCCTTGATGCCATTTCATAGGTCCCCGGTGCTGCTCGGCACATTTGGAGAAACAAGCTGTGCAGGGCTCTGGGAGGTCCCGGTAGGCTGTATGTGTCTCTGAGGCTGCTCCACTGCAGGGGTCGGTTCCACTCTACGGCGCAGGCCTCCCTCCCTCCTGCCCCGGCAGACTGGCAGAGCCATCTAGAGGGAAACTGGAAATCTTTGGGGTTTTCCCCACCATAGGCTTTGGGAAACACTTGGCTGCCACCATTTCCATTTATAAGTTTGCTTTTAGGACATAGCAAGGAGCAAACATTTGCAGTACCCTCGGGCTACTGTACTTCAGGGCCTGAAAAAGTAGACACAATAATTTTCTGTATTAAATATCAGCTTGTTGGCCTGGACTCTTGTTCACTTTGAATCCTGATGCAGTCACCAGGGTGTTGTCTGCCCCTTCTGGTTCCAGGGCATCCTCTTATCTGCAAAACATGGCTTCTTGGTCTTCCTTGGGGTCTGCAGATTTGGTCTTTCTGCAGCTCTGCTAGCTCTGTATAGCCTTTTGCTGATCGGTTATGTCGACGAACGCAAATACAGCATCTTGTGTTAGCTTAGGATGGAGACAGTGTTCACATTTTATTTCCATCGAGTCCCAGCAAATGCCAAAAGTTTTGCACCAGAGATTCCATAGTGTCTTGATCGGTATAACTAGTTGATTCCTGCCTGACGACATTTTGCAACCTAACAGATATTGACATGGCATTTGAAACTCTTAAAAATTCTGGGCTGGAGGAGAAAGGAAGGGGAGTTCACTGCCCTTTGGCTTCAGTGAGTCTGAGAAATGAGGTAAGGTCTTTGAGAGGAGCCAGTCCGGGAACCACATGCCCATCCCACGTGCCCTGACAGAGCAACGTGCATAAAAGGAACGTGGCCAGGTCCCGATGGCCCTGGGTATTCTACTTGGCATGGATTGGTGGACATCACCTCCAGGTGCCTTTCAATTAACTTGCTCACTGAACTGATGGTTTTATTTTTGTGAAGAAGTAGGAGGCAAGGGTGCAGGGTGGCCTGGGTTCCCATGGGTGGAGCCCAGCCCAGCCATCCCAGGCCGGGTGAACGGGATTGGCAGGGTGGAGGCCGCTGGCCCGCAAGGTCAGGATTCGGGCTTGGCAACTTTTGGAGGCCAAGCAGACATGCAGGTGAGGCCCTCTGCAGGCAGGTGGCAGACAGGCCAGGGGCATAGGGGTGAGGTCTGGTCCAGGGAGAGATGCGGAGACGCCCCAGAGAAGTGAGGGATGCGAGGGTGTGGCTCTGTGACCCCTCTGAGCCCGCCTTGCCTGTGTTTGTGAGGGTCCTTGGAAATGCTGGCTGACCCTGTGAGGTAGAAATGGTGTGGAGGTTCTGGAGGGGGGGTGACGGTGTCTTGTTCTGTCCATAGCAAGACCATCCCTGAGTCTGAGTCTTGCCTGCTCGACAGTCTTGCTGTGTGGAGCGCATGCCAGCTTGAGAGGTGGGGACCCAGCACCAGGCAGGATCCTGGTCTAGCTCAGCCAGGGACTCACTGTGAGATCTGACATGTCATTTGCACTCTCTGTGTCTCGTTTCCCATGAGAACCAGAAGTAAATTATATTTTGCATAGTTCCGCTGGCTAACACCAGTGAATGGGAGTCAGAGGGACACCTTTTTCAGCCATGCATCTAGAACCTTCCCCACAATTCGAGCCGAAGACATTCGAACGGGCAGCCTTGGAGGGGCCAGCAGACACTGGCAGAAACTTGGTGGCGGGGACTTGAACGTTAGATGGGAGATCGGCCCGGTGCTCTCCAGGAGCCTCCGTGGCCTAAGCATCGGGCTCAGGGAGCGTTTGCTTAGGGAGTGAACAGCCTTTGTTCTTAGTTCTTGCTTCCACACACCCCTGGCTGTCTTCCTAAGCCCCTCGCTGCGGCTCCTGGTGGCCCTCTGGCCTGGCACCTTTCTAAGCTCCCTCCATCCCTTTGCCAACCTCGTCCTGGGCTCCGGGACGCACACCTGTTGCTCGTTCCTGACTCTTTGCTGCCCTCTAGTGGCCCCCAGTCACTCTGCCACACCAGTAATGTAGAGTCATCCCCGGGGACACAGACATAGCCAAGATGAAATGCAGGTGGCCATTTACTTATTCATTCATTCATTCTTCAAACATTTCCTGAGAGACACTGGGTACCAGTTCTGGGCTAGGAGTGGAGTTGCAGACACAGGCTCCTACCCTCAGGGAGCTCACGGTCTAGTTGAGGAGACAGATGTAAAAAATCATCCCTGTGTGCTATGTTAAGAGCTAAAACTTAGGAATGGGCCAGGCGCGGTGGCTCACGTCTGTAACCCCAGCACTTTGGGAGGTTGAGGTGGGAGGATCGCTTGAGGCCAGGAGTTCGAGACTAGCCTGAGCAAGAGTGAGACCCCCGTTTCAAAAAAACAAAGCAAAACCAAAAACCTAGGAATGTACAAAGCACCAGAGAAATGCAGGGAGGGGCTGCTGAGTCCACGTGGGCAATGGGGTAGAGTGGGGGCAATCAGAGGAGGCTCCCAGAGGAGGTCGTTTGAGCTGGACCTTGAAGGGTGAGTTTGCCAATCTGAGAAGTTGGAGCGGCATTGTGGGCAACAGACCAGTGCACAGAAGCTCCCATGGGACCAGAAAGCACGGGCATCAGGGAGGAGCTGGGGGTAACCACAGCCTTGGGGAGCTGTCGGGAGATGAGCAGGAAGGTCAGGCTGGGGTACACAGCCCTAACGAAGGGCCTCAGCCAGCACCCGAGCCTCAACCCCAGGAAAGCTCTGGGCACGAAGCAGTGGATCTGCTAGTCTTGATGGATGTCAGGCTCTGCCCAGGCAGATCTGGACGCGAGTCAGAGGTGAGGCTGCCTGTGCCCTCACCAGGTGGGGGACGAGGGGTCTGGAGTGGTCCGATCTGGACAGTCTATGTGACTAAGCTCCATAAACCCTGCATTCAAGGTGACATTGGGATGGGGGAGAAAGTGACCCCCCTTGTGTAGGCTTTCTGAGCCCTTGGCTGCATTTGGGAAGAAAAGAATTACAAAAGACTGAGAAAAGGAACAGACTCTGGAGGCATGAAGGTCTTACTTGGATTTAGAGACCTGGATTCTGAGTTCAGCTGCCAGGTACTCACAGCACAACCTTGGGACTTCCTGCTCTCACTTAAAGCAAGAGACGGGGGCTGGGAGACTGGACGAGATGCCCCCTACGGGGACTTCTGGTCCTGCCATGAGGGCTTCTAAGTCAGTGACATCCGTGCCTGCTGATGTCACCTGCTGGCTGGACTAGAGGGCTCCCTGAGCCCTGCCACCTGTGTTCTAAGTGAGCAGCAAATGCTTCCAAGTTCCCTTCGGATCTGGGGCTGTGAAGTGTTCGGGCAATGGCCCTGGGCTGTCGCGTAGCCTGGTAATAACTTCCAAGGGCTGGAGCTGAAGGCAGAGAGCCTGAGGACATTCAAACCTCATGCACCCTTCACACGTGTCTATCCAGAAAGTCCCAGAAACTGCTGCAGCAGGCTAGGACCGGCTTTCAGAGCCTCCACACCTGGGATGAGTGCTTGCAGACTTTGGAACCTGGAACCGTAGGGAAAGAGAGGTAGCAAAGATCACCACGATTTGTTCCATCTTCAGGAGCCAAGTGTGCTTTTGGGCAGGGGAGGGATCACATCTCAGGCTTGAGCAAGTCCTGGGAAATATCCCCTTTTCACATGACCAGTCGTAAGGGCAGGTGAATAGCAGAGTTCCAGCTGGGAGAGCACCCGGCCCAAAGCCAGGTGCTCACCGGCCCACCTGGGGAGTGGGCGGTGCTGGAGGAGCTCAGAGCTGGGGGCTGAGGATATCTTCATTTCCTTCTGCGCAGCCCTGTGTTGAGCCTACTCGTAGTCTCACCAGTTGCCAGCTGCTTTGCTGGAACCCAGACCCAACTGCACTGACCCGGTCATGAGTGTGTGGGACCATAGGTTTGGGCTTCTGACTTATAGTTTCTTCCCTGTGTTCCTCTACAAGTGGTGTTTCTTAAAAACAAACAGCAAACACAACAACTGGACTGCCGTGGCTGTTTAGGAGATCAAGGGGAACACAATCAGGATTTGCTTTAGAAGAAGCTGAAGTATTTGTGGAAGGTCTGAGCACTGGGTGGCCGAAATGGGGTCTGGTTGGGCCTGGTAGACTTTAATGTTCTCCCAGCTCTGAGAGATTAGGGTCTCTGGTTAGTGCAGAGAGGAACACGGGGGCTGCACAGCCCAAAATGTGGGCATCCTGAGCAGAATGGCGGCTTTGCGGGGCCTTGGGCCTTCTCCTCCTAGGTCCTGATGGCTGAGTCAGAGTCTGACCAGACGTAGAGGGGACATGAATCTGGGAGATAAACCCTAAGGGTTGGACAGAACTGCAGCCCAGGTGTGCGCAGCCCAGCAAAGTGGCAGCACCTGGCCACACAGTGAGTGGCAGAGCAGCCTGGCTCCAGGCCTGAGATTTAACCACACTGCTGCAAATGCCTCCCTGGACCATTTCTTGCCGAAAGGCCTGCCAAGAGGAGAAGGTGACAGTTCCGTTTACGTGGCTGAGTCTTAGTTAGAGGCAAACAAGGAAAAGGTGCTTTGGGCCTGGCTTGCCTGGGGGAAGGATGGGAAGGGAGAGGCCAAAGCCCCAAGAGGAGCCTGAGCCAGGCGGCCCCCACAGTGAGCACTCCCCATGCAGGAGTGTCCAGGGCTCGGACCAGCCCTTCAGCCACTGGACAGTGGCACTCTGTCCCTTGGAGGCTTGGGGCCCTGGTCACTCTTCCTGTTTTTCCTTATATTTTTTATCACATCACTTGTGAGTGTGTCTTCACACCTGCCAGATTTGAGCTCGTGGAAGAGGGATTGATGTCCCAGCCAGGACTTCCCACAGGACCACGAATGGGAGTGCAGGGCCCTGGAGAGGCCCAGAGCTGAAGGCCTGAGAGCATTTCAGGAATTTACAACAATTTTTTTTTTTCTGAGACAGAGTCTCGCTCTGTTGCCCGGGCTAGAGTGCCATGGCATCATCATAGCTCACAGCAACTTCAATCTCCCAGGCTCAAGCGATCCTTCTGCCTCAGCCTCCCGAGTAGCTGGGACTATAGGTGCACACCACCACGCCCAGCTAATTTTTTCTATTTTTAGTAGAGATGGGGTCTCACTCTTGCTCAGGCTAGTCTTGAACTCCTGAGCTCAAGCAGTCCTCCCTGCTCAGCTTCCCAGAATGCTAGGATAACAGGTATGAGCCACTGCGCCTGGCCAGGAATTTACAATAATTTGAGGCCTGAACAAAACTCCTTTTGTCTCTAAAATTCAAAAGGAAAACTGGAAAACTGGCATTAATAAATGTAATATCAAATGTTTACAAATTATAGCATCATGTTAACTTCATTAACTATTAAATTTAGGGCTCATAAAAATTTCATTACAAGCCGGGCGCGGTGGCTCACGCCTGTAATCCTAGCTTTCTGGGAGGCCGAGGGGGGCGGATTGTTTGAGCTCAGGAGTTCGAAACCAGCCTGAGCAAGAGCGAGACCCCGTCTCTACTAAAAATAGAAAGAAATTAATTGGTCAACTAAAAATATATAGAAAAAATTAGCCAGGCATGGTGGTGCATGCCTGTAGTCCCAGCTACTCGGGAGGCTGAGGCAGGAGGATCGTTTGAGCCCAGGAGTCTGAGGTTGCTGTGAGCTAGGCTGACGCCATGGCACTCACTCTAGCCTGGGAAAAAGAGTGAGACTCTCTCTCTCAAAAAAAAATTTCATTACATTTGAAAACAATTTTTTTGATAAGATTTTCTCATTTTGCCAGAATTCTTAGATCTGCGCCTTGATTGCTGGGAAATCATAGCTAATCATCAATTAAATTACATATAGCCAAATAATTTCAAAAGCAAAAGTATAAAAAGAAACTTTTTACATTTTTGGAGTGAAAAGTATCATTACCATGGTACATTTAATGCGTGGCGTGCTGTAAGGTGGGCTGGGGAGGGGCCTCCCTAGGATGGTACCTGGGTGTCTTGGAAGGAGGGGCTTGGAAGAGCTTGATTTCTGTTTAAACCATATTGCACATAATAAATAATAGTAGGGCCTTGAACTGATGAGGTTGCAGTAGCCATCCATCCATCTCTCTGTCCATCATCCCTTCCTTCCTTTCCTTCCTCCCTCCCTTTCAGCATTTATCGAGCGTCTACACGTGGCAGGCATAAGTCTAAGGATACAAGTTGAGAGGGACCACCCTTGTCCTGCCAGTCAGCACAGCCTGTAGGAGGACAGGTGTGGTAACGGGTAAGCCCAGGGACTCTGGGAACACAGAGGAGGGGGATCCAGCCTAGGCTGGGGGTGTTGGGCATGGAGGGCACCAGGATTTCTGTACAGCAGGGTTGGGTGGGTGGGCGGGCATATCTGACGGTGCTTTCACAGAGAGGTTTTTGAAGCTTGAGAAAACACCACTGTCCATGTCAAGGAATGGGGGAGATTAGGAGTATAGCTAAAGCCTTCCAGGTCATCCATGGTGCTGCCCCTGGGGCACGGGAGGAATCACAGGAAGAGACATTTCCCAGTTTTGTTGTTGAGGGAGAAACATATGTCAGCCAGTGGGAGGTGGAGTGAGGAGGGAGAAGAAGGTGTCTCAGGCTGGGCGGGGACAGCGAATGCAAGGTTCTGAGACACACTTTGCTCCTCCACTTGCTGGAGTCCTTCCAAACCCAGCTCTAACATGCTGGGGCTGCCTGAGTTTACCTCCTTTGCCTTGCTGGAATCTGCAGCCTCTTTCTCCAAGAGCTTGGCTGCTGTCGGCCCTCTGCTGGACAGACCACCACCTCTAACCCTGAGGGTCACTCCACCTGGGACCCTTCTATCCAGAGAGCTTCAGGCAGTGTCTGGAGCCCTCAGGGGCAGTAAGAACCAGTGAGGCTTCGCTCCTACCCTCCAAAAGGAGAATGTTCACAAATGGGGCCAGATCACCCCCACCCATAAGCTAATTCTACCAGCAAGCCCTGCTCCGCACTCCAACCTGCATGGGGCTTTATGGTCTATAAAGGGAGCACACACCTGTTATCCCTGGTAACCATTTGAAAGCACCCCGTGAGGCTGCAATGTGCACCCCACTTCAGAGGTGCACTCGCTGAGTTCCGGGAGGTGGGATGCCTTGCCGGGGACTCACGGCCCGTGCTGGAGCAGCTGGGCTGGGGCCTGGAACTCATGTCGCAGCTGCACCCAGCCGCTGGTGCCCCTGGAGACTGAGAGGGCCCAGGGGAAGGTCTTGGCTTCCCTGGTGCTCCCTCGGGGCTGCACATGGCCTTCCTGACTCCAGTTCTTTTATGGCTCAGGAAAACTCTTCCTGCTGGGACACCAGGGAGCTCACACTTCAGAATCCAGTCTATCCCTCCGCCCTCATCTTCACCTGCCCATGTCTGACCTATCCTCCTGGGCCCAAGTCAAAGACTCCCTGTTACAAGAAGCCAGCTCCTCCACCCCAGGGGGCCTTGTCTCCCCCTTCCATGCACCCCCAGGGCACTGCCCATGGCCCGCTGTGGGGACCGAGCGCTCCCATCTCCTGGCTGCTTCTGAGGCCTGCCTGGAATTCCTCTCAAATCCTCCACCTGTCCCTGCATACAGTAGGTGCTCAGTGGATATGGGTGGAATTTATTTGAATACAGCACATGCCCCTCCCTGCCTTGCCCAGTCCAGAGTCAAGGGCTTGGGGCCCGACTGTGTAATTAAACACAGCCTGAGCCCCACTGAAGTGCCCCTGCTCGTTCTTCCAATATTTGCTCTGGCTTTTCGCCGCAAGACACTGAGACAATGGCCCTTGTTACCCTCTGTTTGAGTTATTTATTTTTTTCACTTTTCCCTCTTTCCCCTCTCGGGGGACTCGCCTCTCGCCCTCATCCCTCATGTTTTCCCTTTCACTTGACTGTCACTCTCATTGTCCTCCCGGGGCCGGGAACGTGGGGTGACAGGCAAGGGGAGCCCAACCGGGCTGGGGAGGCTGGAAATATAGTCATTAATGGGACCCGCGAAGCCCAGATGTCCTCCCTGAATGCGGGTAATTTGTTTTTAATGAAAAACCACGCGGTGACCCTGAACAAATGAATTTTCTTTATAAGGAGTCTATGCGCAACGGGCACAGATAAAGGACCCCAAACAAGGAGACTTAAATCCAGGGTTGAAAGAAAGACAGAAAGAAGGAAGGAGTGGAAAAGAGAGCAAGAGAGATAAAAGAGGGAGGAAAGAAAATGTACAAATGGCAACTGTGTTATCACGCCCTTCGTCTAAAGAGCAATCCCAGGTCAAATGCCACAGGCATTGTCCTGCCAGGGCAGGATGCCTGACGGCTGTGGCCATTTTAAGGTCTTGTTCACAACAACGCTAAGAATACAAACCACCATCTGGACAGAGTGAATACCAGCCTCTTCATGTGTAATCACAGCAGTTTCTCATAGGAGCCTAAGAAAGACATGGTTGTTAGCCCCATTTTGCAGAGGTGAAGACTGAGGCTCAGGAAAAGTGGTTTGCGTATGGTCACACAGCGAGTGGCTGAGTCTAGACGTCAAGGGAAGGACCTTGCCAATTTCGAGTTTGACTCTTAGAAACGCCGTGTTATTGCCTGGAAATTGCTTTCTTTGTGTGACCTGGCACGAGTAGCTCTGAGGGGAGACACCGTGTCTGTACCTGGGAGTCTTGCACTGAAGCAGGTTCCCACGGCCCCTAGAACTTTGCACTGGGCTCTGTGAGTGGAAGCTTTTCCGTGAGCACTTTGGGTGGGGGCTTCCTAGAAAGAGAAGAACTCCCCAGGAATGAGCCAGAGACGCTTGGAAAAATGGGTGCAGAGAAATTGGAATCTGCCTCTTGGGAAGCAGGAGACCAGCTGTGTACCACCCACCAGCACCCAGGATCTTTTGTGGGCTGTAGAGCCGCAGTTGAGGGCAGCAGCAAGGGCGCTGACTCAACAGAGAACAGCTAAGGGCTTTGGCCCTGCCTTTACGGGAATCCGCCCATAGGGGAAGGACCGAAGGCGGCCAGCACAGGTCTAGATTGGGGTGTGTGTGCAGGTTGGGGTGAGGGGGTTCTCAGAGAGGACTCGAGAGGCCCTTGTACGTTCAGTGGCTACTTCTCCCTCCAGGATGGACAGCCCAGGAGTGCGCAGATGAGGACAAGGAAGGGACTTGTTCAAGGTCACGTGGCGTGTCAAGGAGAGCCAGTCCGGCCCTCTTTCTGTGGCAGCTGCCTGCCCTATCTAGCCCCACCCCCACCCCCAGTTCCTCACCGAAGCAAAGAAAAGGAAGCATTTTTGTCTCCTGTCCGTTTGCAGACTTGGTACTAATGGGATGGTCCCCAGGTGCCCAGGCTTCTACAGCAACGCAAAGCAAGGCCCCCACCCAGCCTCTGTGCTCTTTCTGAGCCCGGACTCTCCCCCAGCCCTGGGACCCGGCTTCCTGACCGAGTGCACACAGGCGGTGGCCCGTCAGAGTTTCAGCCTGAGAGCTGAGGCTCCCTCCAGCCCAGCATCAGGCAGCTAGACAAAAAGAAGTGATTGTTTTCTTTCCTGGGTTCAATTTCCCTCTGGAAGTTGTGACCCAGTTAGAAAAATCAGACAAATAGAAAAATCTGACCACGACCCCGGCTGAGGTTGTAAAGTCTCGGCTCCTATTCAGGCCTCTGCCGCATACACGCCCCCATAAGTCCCTGCCCACCCGGGCTTCTCCAGCCACCAGGAGCAGACCTTCCTCACTGCTGGTTTCCTCCGCAGTTTTATTCCCCACCGACTTCCAAAACGGATTTGAGGCAGCTTCTTGACTTTTCAGTAACACCAGCCTCAGCCTGAAATTCCCATCATAAAATCGGAGAACTGCAGTGGTTCTATGTGGAGACCAGGATAGACACAGGTCCCCACCTGCCCGAGGGGGGCCAGCTGGCTTCTAGCAGTGTGCACCACTGAGCGGCCCTTGTGCCCAGCCCTGCGCCTGGAGCCGCCCATGCTTTGCCTCGGGAACTGGGAGCTCACTTTCTTGGAAACAGTTCCTGCCTGGGTGCATTCCAGAACATGCTTCCAAAAACGTACTTTTAATCAAAAAGAAGATCACCAGAAAAACTGGGACAAATCGTGATTTTGACAGTGGATAATTATCAATACCGGGAGGGGTTGCCAGTTGGCAAATATTAATAAACTCCTCTGGTGAAGTCTTGGATTAATTACTCCACCAGCGAGCTGACCAGGCAGGGTCTCCTGTGACTGTCCTCATGTGTGCGGTATGTCTGGTCTTTCTCCCTCCCTCCCTCCTTCCTGCACTCACTCACTCATTCATTCATCAGACAATCTCTGAGCCCCTCCTGGGTGCTGAGCCCAGTTCATAGTGTGGACACAGAAATGACTGAATGAATTTCCCAAGACCCAGGAACATCTATGGGGACAATCACCCTTGTTACCTGCTCAGAACGGAAAGAAACCAGCTTGAATGTGGAGGTTCTGCTGGATGGTTAGGCCGAGGGGCCAGGCGGAGGCTTCCAGGGCACAAAAAGAGGGAGAGGTGTGGGGGATGCAGGAGCCGAGGCCCAGCCGCTGAGAGGAATGGGTGCCCTGACTGGTGGGCAGCCCCGGCCCGGCTCACCCTGGCCTCGCTGGCAGAGTTCAGAGTGAAGCCTCTGGAAATCTTGGTCCCTAAATTGGGTGCCCGGCCCATGTGTGCAAATGGGGGATTCAGTATTTAGGAGCCGGGAGGAGCAGGGAGCTGCCCTGAATGGCTGCCTGCTTTGGAAATTTCTATGCATTTGTAATAACAAAATTACCATAATTTGCTCGTTAACGCAGCTAGATCAGTCAAGCATTGTTCCATCGCGGGCGGGGAGGCCATAGCGCTTTTCTCTGCACACTACACACCCCAGCCAGCCTGCCAGCCCGTTAGAGTACTGGAAATTAGCATGCAAATGGTCCTAATTCGGTGGGCGAGCTGTCAGGCAGCGCCTCTCCGGCCTCGTCTCTGTGAAGGCCCTGACAGCCGGGCTCCGGCGCCGGCCCACCCTCCTCGCTCCAGCCAGGAGGGGCTCCGAGGGGCACCTCCAGACTGACAGCTTGGCGGCCTCCCTCCCTCCGTCAGCGCCATCAGGCCTGGCAGAGGGCTCCCAGGGGAGCAGGCAGGGCCTGCCACCATGCTGGCCGGCCCGGAGGAGGCGGGCAGACGGGTGGGCTGGTGGGGGAGGCTGGCCCACTGGCCTTGGCCGGCCTGGGGAGATGGGGCAGATGAGGGCGGAGTGGTGTCACCCTGGCCTGGGACCCAGCAGGGGCATGGGGACCCTCACAGCTGGTGGGTTCTGAGACTGGCCCCAGGAGGATTCTGGGGCACCTTTACCCACCTGCACGTCTACAAGGACAAGTTCAAGTCCTACCTTGCTCCTCCTTCTTTGTCTTCCAGACCTGACTTAACGTAACTCTCCTCACACTCCCCCGTACCTGGAGCATCTCTGTCCAAATCCAGGCCTGGAACTCCTCAGACTGTAGGGGAGAGCTGGGGAGGCTGAAGATGCTGTGCAGTGTGGGCAGGAGCCCTGGGCAGGACTCGGCACCCTTGGCCTTAGTCCTGCCTCCAGGTTTACCAGCCCATGAGGGAAGTCACCTTCCCATCTCCGGACCTCGGTCTCTGCATCTTTATGGTCTTCTTCCCAGGACTGCTGTGAGGGCAAGTGAGAGAGGGAGAGGGCCCTGCTTTGTAGCAGCAGCTGACATTTACTGAGAACTTCTCTATGCCCTGCATCATGGACGGACGGGCTGGACTTGACCCGTGCCAACTGCTCTTCATTCCCCAACCTGCTTGCCTTTAGCAGTGATCCCACCAGGTCAGTGTTGATGTTATCCCATTTTACAGAGGAGGAAATGGAGACATCCACTTGCACAGAGTGACTTGCCCATGCGGTAGCACCAGAATAGAGCCTACTAGTCTTGCCGGCTCTACAGCCCTTTTAGCAGAGAAAATGCAGGGCCCGGAGAGCCAGATCACACTTTTGCCTGACAGCGTGTCCTAGAGCATGTTCCTGCTGTGCTGGGCCTCAGTGTCCTCATCTGTGAAATGCATGATGACACCACCTTGCAGATGATTTGTGTATCTCAAAGCTCCTGACACATCTCTGGTACTAATGACTGTGGGCTGAAAGAAGAGAACCCAGGCGGGCTCAGGTATGCCTGTCTTTAGGGAGCTACTGTATCCGTCCTTATGTTCTCCTCCTGACCCCGGACAGCAGAGTGAAGGAGCCACTGTAGAAGGGAGAGGTGATGCTGCATGGCTTAACTCGAAATCTCCCCTGGGCTGTCCCCAGGTTGTTTCTCAGGGCCTTGTCCCTTCTTCTCATGAGCAGTCGAAGCCCCATGCCAGGGTCCAGGGTTCAGCAAGTGGAGAGCAGGCTGGATCTCCATCTATACTTGCCCAGTCAGCTGGTTGCTTTGATGCAGTGAAGAACCTACTCATCCCTCCATGGCTGCCCTGACTCCTTTGTCTGTTCAAAGGGCATCATTTTGGGCCTTTTTAACCTTCAGATAAATGGAGAGATGAGAGAGATGAAAGGGACCCAGAGAAATTAAAAATCTCAGCTGGCTCCTGGCTCTCTGGGGGAGCAGGGGACTTGTGAGCCTGAGTTTCTGCTACATCACAGGACCACCCACCACCCAGCACAGAGCCTGGCGCAGGGCAGATGCTCCATGAATGTTTGAGGAGCTGTCTTAAATGACCTGTGGACCAAGAGAGGAAACAAACATACAGATGTGTGCAGGGGTGAACCAAGAGCCATCCAGCCTGCCTGCTTCAGACCAAACACCTTGAGACAGGGGTGGCTTTTCTTTTCCATCTACTTCTTGGTTTGTTTATTTGGGGTCATGGCATGAGACTGATGGAACTTCAGAGCTCCATGTGCCAGCCTCTCAAATAGCTGCTGCTGGGCTGTTCAGAGTGTCTTTGCAGAGAACAAGTCCTGCCAACTACAGGACCCCAGGCACTAGGGGACAGTCAAGGGGCACAGCTGTTCCCACCCCAGGTTGCAGTGCTGGGGACTGCTGAAATTCCCTGGATGAGACCACTGCTGACTGCGAACTTCGGTTCTGCTCCAGGCTCCCCCTAGTGGAGAGTTGGGATGCATCGCCCTTCTGCATCCCTGTGTGTGCCAGGATAGGACCTCTCCCTCGCCCGCACCCCTCCTTAGGTTACCCAAGGTTTCCCCTTCCTGCTCTCACAGAGGCCTCACCACAGCCCGCAGGTGCCCTTTGTTCTGCTGTTGTTACAGGCTCAGTGAGAAGGGGCTGCTGCAGGATCATGCAGGGCCATGCAGGACCAGGACTAGAAGCCCAGGTGCTTTCCCTTCCACCCGGCAGCCACCCACTCCATGAGTGTCCTTGGCTTTGGCCAGCAAACCATCTGCTCCTGTGGCCATATGGCCTGGCCTTTTCCAGCCTTGTGGCATTAGGCCCCAAACGGCCAGAGGTATCCACTCTGTGGCCAGGTCAGTCTTCCCATAAGTGTTTGCGGCAGCCTGGTGCCCCTGCTGCCGCCCTTGCTCCTTCAGTCTGCCCCCAACAAAGCATCCTGAGTGAGCCTGTTAAAATAGGAGTCAGATTACGTCCCTCCTGTGATCATTCAGTAAAGACCAAAGTCCCTCCATGGTCCCCGCTCCCCACTTTCCTCTGTGACCTCATGTCGTCCCTCCCTCCCTATCTCTTCTCCTCTCCAGGCCTCCTGCTTTTCCACCAACACACACCACCCACAATCCTGCCCCAGGGCCTTTGCACTGGCTGTTCCTTCTGCTTAGAGTGCTCTTTCCACAGATACTCACATGGCTGACACTCGCTTCCTTGGCTCTTTATCTAAAAGTCTCCTTTTCAGCAGAGTTGTCCCTAGTCACTCTAAAATGTCACCTCCTCCCCAATATTTCTAATTCTGTCTCCTGCTTTATGTTTTCTCCTTAGCACGTATCATTATCTAGCACACTGTAGGCTTTATTTGTCTTGTTTATTTTCTGTTTGTAGCACTAGAATACAAGCTCTGTGAGAGCAGAGACTTTTGTCTGCTTTGCTCAGGGCCATTCCTCAGTGCCTAGGACCGTGTCTGGTTTCTAGTAGGCACTTGGTCCCTGTGTGTGGGTGGATGGGTAGCTGGAAAACCGACTGTCTGCAGTGCACCTAGCAGCAAGGCAGGCACACGCCGGGCTCCTCAGCACACCCGTGGGGCTGCCCAGCCAGCCCTGCCCTGCTCCCCTAAGCGCCTTCTCTGCTCTTCCTTTCTTGGCCCCCAAAGCTGTCTCCTCTCCCCTCCTCTCCCACCAGCTTCCTCTCTGGAAAGTTGCCTCCCAGCCAACTCCAAACTCAAGTGTCCCCTGAAGTTAAGAGAGAATAGCTCTCCACCAGCACAGGAGCACATCTTAGTGGCTCCTGCCTCCTGGTGCAGCCTGGGGGTTGTGCGGACAGTCTGGGAGTGGTCCTCATTCAGCTCCCTCCGCGGGACGCGTGCCTGTCTAGCTCACTGAGTAATGGTGGCAGCTGCCCCAGAGGCCTGCCTGGAGTCCACCCATAGGAGTCGGCCCCCCTTAGCAGCTAGGCTCCTTAGGGGTTAGCCTCCTTTTCAGGGGCCCTGGGGACTGGACACCAGTTTGCCTCTGAGGACGCTGGGAAACTCTTTAACACAGATCAGTGCTTCTCAAACTTTGTTGCACACGAATCACTGGGGATCGTCTCGGAGCAGACTCTGGTTCAGAAAGTTCAGGGTGGGCCCAGGATGCTGCGCTTCCAACACGCTGCACATGCTGGGTACCAAGTGCCCGCCCAGCGGTTCTCAAACTTGCTGCACGTTGGAACCACCTAGGAAGTTTGGACAAATGTTGGGATCTGCCCCCCAACCCTCCCGCCGGAGATCCTGATGAACTAGTGTGAGGTGTGGCCTGGTCATCTGGATTTTTAAAGCTGCCCAGATGATTTTCATGGTGCAGCAAGGTTTGAGGGTCACTGGCCTGGGCCACTGCACATGGTTCCTCCCCCAGGCCCCAGCCCTGGACAGCTTTGCTGTGGGAGAGCAGTAGAACGTCAGGAGGAAGGGATTGGGTGACACGTTGAGGAGGGGTGAGGAGCTGGAGGGGCATAGCCCACTCCCGGTCAGCCTTTGGAGAAGGAACCCCAAAGCATTGAGTGGGGCGTGCAGGCACTGAAGGGCGGGAAGCCACTGAGACCCTGAGGCCCACAGCGGGAGGGACAGAGAGCCGCGGGGAGCCCCTCCACGGCAGAGGAGTGACCAGGAGAGCTGAGGCAGCTGGGTGGCTTCCTCCTTGACCCTGATTCAGGCAGGAGCAATGACCGTCCCTTCCGCGCTGCAGCCCAGCCTGCCTCCAGTACTTGTGCCAGCGCGCTGGTCCCCAGCCACCCGGGGTGCGTGTAGTTTATGTGAGTCTTGCCCCCTCCTGCAGACTGCGGGCCCTCCGTGGGCAGGGACCGTGTCTGATTCATCTCCGCCTCCCCAGCCCCGGGCTGGCCCACAGGGGGAAGGAAAGGTGTGCAGAATTGAGTGCATTCCTCGGGGCTCAGGGGGCCTCGGGGCCTCTGCTGCCGAGTTCCCAGCGCACAGTGAAGCCCGCACATTGTGGTCGTAATTGTGGAGGTAAATCTTGTCTGGTCTCCTCGCAAACACTTGGTGAGGCTTTCCATAAATATGTCAGCAGCAGCATTAAAATTTGATGGCAGGCGGCGCAGGTCGGGACTAGCACTGCGACTTCCCAGCAAGGTACGACACCTTCACCCTCCATCTCATTAGTCAACGGCAGGACGTTCAGGCCTCAGCGCCGAGCCCAGCCGAGCAGGGGGAGGTGATTTCTTCTGAGGAGGACCCCTGCCTGCTCTGAGGGACAGGCCAAGGTCTAGGCCACAGGAAGGCAAGTCAGCTTTGCGCTGAGAGGAGGAGCTCCCGAAGGCCCTGGGACTGTGTCAGGAGGTTAGAGGGTCTCTGAGCTGGTGGGGGCTGGGCCTGTTTTTGAGTCTGGGAGCTGGTAATAGGGGCTGGAGACTTGTTTTAGGTTTACAGTCAGCCTGGTGGAAATTGTCTATTTGCACAAAAAAAAGGACCTCAGAACATTTTAAAAAGGTATGGGATTGGACTCTTGATTTAAGCAAGCAAAGGGTCATCTGGGCAGGAGTGGGAGTGGAAAAAGTATTCCTTAGTGGCAGAAAGACTGGAAAGCAATCTTGTCTCCTCCCACCCTGCCGTTGTCCATGTGGGGAAACTGAAGCTAAGAGAACCTGGAAGGGACATGTCCAAAGTCACATTGTCATAGAGATAGAACAAGATTGGGGGCCCTGACTCCTAGTTGGAGACTTTCCTTACAGTCAAGAATTTTAGACACTTATTGAAATATAAGAAAAATATCTGGAAATATAATTTTGGTTAAAAAACAAGCTCCAGTATATCTATTTTTTTTTAACAGTCATGCAAAACATGTGCTATGTGCTAAGGATTGAGTTAGGCATCAAATAGCTCCTCATAGTTGCATAACACTTTCTAATTCACAAAGAACTTTGAAATGCATCAAGATCATTCAGTCCTGTGAGTGTTGGCATTACCACCTAGCAAACAAGGAATTTAGGGTCAGAGAGGTGAAGTGACTTCTCCAAGGTGGCTCAGCTAAGTGGCTGCTGGGCTTTGACCAGGACTGACTGGCTGCACCCCAGGGCTTTCCACCACCTCCCAGTCCCCTGCACAGGGTGGCAGCCACTGCTACTCACAGTCCCTGTGTGGAAAATCAGAGCTCACATTTTTATAGTTATTTACACATAGCGTGATGCGGTTCAGAGTTGTCGGGGTGTCTGGGCTGATCAGCCAGTGTTCGACATTAGCGGCTACCTTGCTGGGAGTCGAAAGCAAGAGGAGTTGGGTCCCCGGCCCATTCCATGCCGGCATACACCAAATCCTGCTGCCTGGCCTCTTTTGTGGGAGGGGCTGGGAAACTCCTTTCTACCAGGGACAGGGACAGTATTCAGAATGCAACCTGGGCTGGCAGGTGGTTGATAGGGACAGATTTCAGTAACCCACCAAATGATAATGATGAGGCTTGAATGTCCTTTGAGGCCCAAATCACAGCTACTTCCTATAGGAAGCCTTCCTAGATACCCTCGCTGGAGTGAATTTCTAATTCTGCTCTGCTTCTAAATCCACTGTGCCCTTTGCTGGTACCCAAATGTCTAGTTCTAGGATTAAGAATCCCCTTTGTCGCAGGAAGCTCCCTGAGGACTGGGGTCTGGGCTCATTTTACTGAGTGTGCCCCCTTGGGGGCCTAGCTCAGAGCTCTGAATGGAGGAAGACTGCTATGGATGCCGAATTGAATGGATTTACCAGAATAAAGAGCATCACCAGGATGTGAGTCTAGAAGTAAAATGTAGTCCCTGAATCAGAGATATAATGTTTTCCCCAAATTCACAATATGAGGACAGTGAAGAACTTTAGAAATTTGGGGAGAAATGCTACTTGCTACCATGCACTGCCTTTTTAGTCATTCATTCCAACTCCGAAGTTGTTCTCGGTAGAACCACGGAAAGTGTGCATGGCTGTGAGCACATACAGATCCAGTTTAGGGTAGACACACAAGAACCTAGTTAGTTTATTAAACATTTATCATGGATATGTGAGTTGGATTTTCTTGGGAATACAATTCAGTGTTATTCCAACTTAGCCCTGTGGAATCTGGGGCCTGGCGGGTTAAGCCATAGGATGTGGGCTCCTGGCAACAGTCTGGTCACTCAAAAAAAGTCTTCATGTTTTCAGAACGAGCATCTTCTAATGGCTAGATGGCTGCAGAGAAAAGGTGCTAAGAGAAAAAACCTAGAACATTTCTGTCTTTCTAACCCAACTTCAGTCTGGTCCTGCTCTCAGTTGTAACTATCAGTAACTTTTTATTCTTTCCTTTAAAAATTTTTTAATTTTAATTTTATTTTTTACTTCTGTGTTCTTCTGGAGTGAGCCAACCTTAGTGGTGTCATTATGTGGCATGCGCGGCCTGTTGAGGCCTTGGGGGGGGGGTAGGTGCTAAACCCCTCAGGAGAGCACCCATCCAGTGTCCCTTTTCACCCATGGGACCTGCACTGTGGTCCCTGCAGCAAACAGCCCACTTCTCTTTTCTGTATATCTTACTCTGCCTCTGCCTCTTTGTCTCCAGTCTTCTATCAGAAAGAGGCAAGACCCACCTCTCACTGATTCTTGCTCGCACGGATTTCATGCGCTTTTCTGTCCTGACTCCAGAAGGGGCTGGCTTGAGGAACATCTGTTGGGCACACTTAGTGCTCACGCGGTCATCATTTGTGTTGTGGGCAGGGCCCTGTGCTGGGCACGGTGGGGCCTGCAGGGATCTGTCAATCTCAGAGGATAAGCCTCAGTTCCTGCCCTGCAGGAGGAGCCACGAACTCAACAGCAGCAGAAGCAAGATAGGGTCACAAACGACCCGGAGTCTGGCCAAGAAGTGCTCTGGGACACAGGCACTGATAGGCCAGGGCTGGGGACTCAGGGGTAAGTTCAAGGATGCTCTCAGCTGGATGATTGACCCAGAAAGGCTTCCTGGAGGAGGTGGTATTTGAGCTGGGTCTTGCTGAGCTCGGGGATTAGACATGAGGAAGGGAAGGGAGATGGCATTTCAGATGAAGGAACCAGCATGAACAGATGGAGAGTATGTGGGGACAAGGGCAGGTGGTGCGGTAGGCCTGGAACTTGGCATGTGGCTGGTGGGGGAGAGTGGGAGGAATGGCTGGAAGCTCAGTGAGAACCAGGCCTTGAAGGGCCTTGACCACTACCGTGAAGCTTCTTGGGCTTTGGTCCTCACACGTGTGTCGCCTGTGGGCGCTCCCAGGACAGGGCACCGTGATACTCTAGGGATCGGCATGCCAGAAACCAGAACCTCCCCTGCCCTGCACACGAGCACACAAATCAGGTGTTCTCGCTCCCTGGGGAGGCCGCAGTGGGCTATTTGCGCATAGTCTTGCCCGTTGTTTGCATAGATGAGGGCAGGATGGGACCGAATTTTGGAATAAGACCACAGCAGCAGAGCAGATTAAAATTGGACCAGAACTCTCGAAATGTGCCATAGCATGGCCAGGGGTCTCAAATTGAAATGCCTACATGGGCCAGGCAGGTTATAGACAAAAGGAGGTCAGCCCTGGGGGACATGACAATAGATCTAAATTGTCTGTTCTGTGGTTGATGACACACTTGCCCCTTTAAAATGTGGGGCAGCCCATCAATCTGTTCCCGCTTGCCCATGTGGCCCGCGGCTCCAGCTCTGGCCCCTGCCGGACTGTCAGCGTGGAGTCCGGGGTGTGCCCTGTGCTGTGCCGCAGGCGCCGCAATGCAGCAGTGGGTTTGCTCCCTTTGAGCTCCCCAAAGGACCCGTGCGTTCGGGTTCTGTAGTTGTAGATAACAGGAAGTGGGCGCAACAGCCTCTTCTTCCTGGAGGACCAAACTGTGGCCCAGAAAGGTCACTCGACAGCCTTGGGGTGACCAGTGGCAGAGCCCTGGTCTCCAGCCCAGGCTCCCTGTGGCCCACCCAGCGCTGCCGTCCAGCCGCAAAGTCTGTGGCTGTCCGGGAGAGACAGGAGGGAGACACAGTCTGCATTCTCCCCCTCACTCGCGCCCTCTCTCTCGGTTTTTCTCTTCCCTCTGTTTTTCTGAAGGCTTTCGTGGCTGACCTGAGCTGGTGGAAGAAGAGGTTTTTCCCAGCCATGGATCGATGCCCGGCATGCGGGGCTGTCGGGGTTGACAGGGCTGACCTTTACAGAGCTCAGGTTTTCTCTCCCTGCTGGGAGCGCAGGAAGGTCTTTCAGTGGAGAGAGGGAGGGTGAGAAGCCTGGGCCTCGAGGGGGCCAGGCTGGAGGCGGGTGCTGTGAAGACAGGAAAAGGGAGCCTCCTGGAGCTTAGGAAGGCCTTTGAGGTCATTTATTTAAATCTCTCCCACGTACACCACTTTACAGATGAGAAAACTGAGGCTCGGTGAAAAGTGGCTTGGCTCAAGGTCACTCAGAGAGGCTTTGGCAGAGCTCCTGAATCCAGACTGTGTGCATGCGTGTGTGTGCATGTGTGTGTGCGCGCGTCTGTGTGTGCATGTGTGCGCATATACACACACCTGTCCATCCATCCATATATATGTATGCGTATGCATATATGTATACATCATGTGTATATATACATGTACTTAATGTTATACAATGTAATATGTGTATATATCATTCAAATATTTATACGTGTGTTTGTATGAAAGGCTGGCTGTGCCCGCGTGTGGCGCCGTGGTTGTGCTGGCTCTAGCCACAGACAGTTCTGTACAGCAGAGCCCCGGTCCCCGCTGATCCCTGAGCAACCGCACCACACGCAGTTCTGCAGAGCAATGGGGAGGAGCTGAAGAAATCTCATGGTCCTTTTCAAATCTTTCCTTCCTCCTCCTCCTCCTCCACCAAGATTTTCCTTCAAAGCCCAGTTTGAATCCTTCAGAAATAGAACTTGGCTGCGAAGTCACTTTGAAAGACTTTCCGTATGTTAATTGCAGCCGGCCAAGGTCTGGAGCAGAGGTGGGAACCCACCATCTGCAGATGGGGTCGGCCCCCAGCGCGCTCTGCAAATCCCCGTCATCTGGCAGGTGTCGTTTTGGGTTAATTAAGAGCTACACTGAGCCCGTTTACCTGTCACTTCAGAGAATTTTAGGCAACTTTGACTTTCTTGCCATCTCTGAGCTTTGAGCGAAGGGGAAACTGAAAACACTTCTGATTCTGGTGATGTTCCTGTCCCTGGAACCTCCAGGACACTGCGCTGAGTGCATTTTATCACAGCCCCCTTTAAACTTTTTGTTTTAATCAATATTTTCTGGTTACCGCATTGGTTTTTACAGTCAGCCCTTCTATATTTGGAAGACAGTGCTGTTTGGGGGAAGCCCACCATTTATCTTGAATTTCTTAAGCCTCTGCTTTCTTTCTGAGTCTTTGAGGAAAGAACATATATTCTTCTGGTTTCATTCTGTTTAGTGGCTTTGGAGGTACTTTCAATTTGTGGACTGGGGCCTCTTTCAGCGCTTGGAGTTTTGGTTGTCAGTGCTAACCTTGGAGCTCTGGGTTCACAGGGGGATGACTCAGTTAGATCCCCAGATACCTGGGATCTCCATTGGTCAGTAGGCCTCCTTCTTCAGCATGAGAGAACTTTCTGGGGTGATAATAATGTTCTATATCTTGGTATGTATTTGAGTCATACGAGTTTATGCATTTGTCAAAATGTAGCAATAGCACATTTAAGATTTGTACGTTTCATTATGTGTAAATTTTACATCCAAAGAAAGAACTTGTAAACGAACAATGAACTTCAGTTAATAATATGCATGTTGAATTACTTAGGGAAAAGTGTACTGATGTCTGTAGTTTACTTGGAAATGCAAAAAAAAAAAATTAAGATGAATGAAAGGCTAGAGGGATGGAGAGATATATGACAAGCAAGCATAAGAAAATACAGATGGTAAAATTAGGTGGTGGGTACATAGGAGTTTGCTATAAAATTCCTTCAGTTTTGCTGTGTGTTTGAAAATTTTCAAACACACTGGGGTTTGGGAATAGGTATGGTGGGAGGACTCCCTCTTCTCTCGCTAGCCCAGCCCAGTGAGGTGTTCCTTGGGCTGGTGGAAGCCCTGGGGTCTGGAAATACCAGCAGGGGTCCCAGGCCCTGCACTGTCCTGGGACAGTGACCCTGAGGATGGGAAGGTTGAAGGAAATTATCTCTAACGTTCATCCCAGGCCTGGTCATCTGTGACTATGAGTAATCGCACAGGTCGGTGAGGATCAACTAAAATGAATTTGTTGTGTGAAGGGTGGTAGGCTAATTTTATTTTCCATCAGTGCAGGGAAGAAGCAAATTGCTTGGGTTTAGGTGGAAATGAGGGGAGTGACTGTCAGACCTTTAGGTGCCCAGGTGGTTGGTGGGGGAGAGAAGTCCCTCAGGCCCCAGCCCTGGCTGTCTGGCTCCCGCATCCTCTCCTTGGGTTTTTGTGGGGATGATGCCTGACTGCTCTGCTTCTGGGCTTGCCCTCCCTTTTGTCCTTCGAGGGCCCCGTGTGGACAGTTGCCAAGGAGCCCTCCCCTCCAGCCTGCCTGGGCTCTGCGGGACTCCCTGTGCCCGGCCTCCTGTCGAACCCCCTCTCCCCTCAGAGCCTCAGCCTCCTAATCTGCGACACAGGAGTGTGCTGAGCATGGTGACCAATCGGATCCCTTCCCGTTCTGACATTTCTGCAGCTCTGTATTTCTTTCTGTCACTTTGTTTCCTCTTCACACCTCCCCAGGACAGGGGAGGAGCTAGGATCAGGGGGCTGCGGTGAGGGCAGAAATTCTGAGTTTGTTTTCTCTCCTCTCAATGAAGAGAAGAGGCTAAATCCTAACCACACAGAAGCATCTGTAATCATGAAGCCATCTGACCCTCGCCACAAGCTTAAGAGGTAGAGACTCTCCTTCCCTCCATTTCGCATATGAGGAAACTGAGGGTCAAGAGGTAAATCTACATGCCCAAAGCCACACAGCCTGGAAGAGGCAGAGCCTGGCCTGGAGCCTGGGTCCGTGTGACTCCAAGGGCCATTTTCTTTCTTCTCCTCCAGGTGGGCCGCTCTGGGCACGACTGGTGGGTGGAGCACACCCTGGGTGTGACCCTGGTGTGGGCCTGGAAGGGGACCAGCCCTCTGTTCTCAGTCCCGTTGCTGGTGGCTGAAGAAGGGGGAGCAGTCCCTTGGGTCCTGGAATCCCATCGTGGCTGTCTGCCTTTGTGCACCCCTTTCCCTGGTTCAAATAATAGCAACAGCTGGCTGGCTTCTCCCAGCACCTTGAACTCCAGATAAGATTGATGCAAACCATCATTGGCCACCTAGAGGAAAAGTCCTATGTTCTCCCCAAGGTGTCTGCCCCATTTCCAGGTGGACGGTCACTTTCCCATGCTCACCCTTGGCTCAGGCTTCCCGGGCTCTGTGATCCACACTGTTCTTTGACCACTTCCTTTCATCTCAACCCCGCCGGCCACCCAAACATGGGACTCAACTAATTCCTCTGATTTCCGTGTGGGGAGAAAACACCAACCCAGTCATCCTCGGCGTTTGAGTGTGAGTGCATGGGAGACGGGCAGGGGGCAGGCTGAGCTCCCACCCAGACAACTGAAAATGGGAATTTGGACATCCCATTTCTTAAATGTTCTTCCACCCACCCCACCATAGGGCACAGGCGTCTTCTTTTTTCTCCCCCTTTCTCACTCTGAAGAGCAAAACCTCCCACAGTTCACATCCTTCCAGTTGCTCATGCACACCGCTTTAGCTCTGTCTAGGAAACCCTGCCCTGAAACCCACTTCTGGGCTTCCTTTGGCATAACCAAGAACGCAGTGAAAGCTATAAAATTATTTTAGGGACCAATTCAGTTTTCAGGGGAGGCTCTTCCCTCCTCCCTCCTTCCTTATCTTCCCCAGTCTGCTCGGCATGGGGAGCAGTAACATTATTTCAGTTACCTCTCGCCAATCCTGTGATGTAGGTGCTTTTATCCAACCCATATTCAAGATGAGGAGACCGTGCCAGAAGGTTCAATCGCTTGTCTAAGGTCACACAGCCAATGAGCAGAGGGGCTGCCCGCAGAGTGTGCTCTCAGCCCTGCCACCAGAACGCCCATGCCCACCTGTGCACACACCCTCCCTTCCCCACCCGCCTGCCTGCTCTCTGCTCCCATGGCACCATGTTGGGACCCATGCTCAGTGCTGCCTCCAGGCCTGGTCTCATAGCTCTAGGTCCTGTCCTGTTTTCCTCGTGGGACTGCTCAGTCCCAGGGGCTGAGGGTGGAAAAGACCACGGCACATGTTTTGTTGTTGAAGGAATTCTTAGGGCTTTACGTGTGACCAACTCCAGATAGCGCCAAGAGCTGTCTCTGGGGAGGGCCCACGTGCTGTGCATCCCCCCAGATAGAGGTCTCACTGCCCACCCAGTGACAGCCACCTAGGCGCGGGCTGGCACTCCAGTCAGGCCTCATAGAAGCTTTTCTATGAATATGCAAAGAAAAGGTTTCCCCACTTAAGGGGTTTGTATTAATATTTTTGAGAGATGCCAATAGCATAGGTCAATTAGTAGAAAGAGGCAGGGGGCCTGTGGTGTCATCAGAAAAGGTGTTTATCATGAGATAACACCTTTGTTTTGGGCCTTTTGGGTGCATCTCTGGAGGTCCCAACAAAAGCCAGAAGCAGGGATTTTTGTTTTCTGCCCTGAGAACATTATTCCTGCCCTTGAGGAACATCATGTCCTGCCTGTGGATACTGCAGCTGTGTCATCTCCCAGGCAGGGTCCCTCTTGCTGGGACAGTGGCAGCAGCCTCCGGTGGGGCCCCTGACCACAGGCTCAGCTCCTCCAGCCCTGTCCTGCAGATAATGACATTCCCCGGTCTGAAGCCTTCCCTGGCCCCAGCCCTACAGGGGAAAAGCATCACATCCCTGCCCCACACCCTCTCTGTTCTGTGGCTGCCTCTACTGGGGCCTCACGGAACACCTGGCCATCCGAGGTGACCCCCTGACCAGCCCATCCCAGGCTTTGACTGGTGCCTGGAGTGCCTGCCTTTCCCTGCCGTCAAAGTGCCACCCATTCTTCGAGGCCTGGTTCGTTCGCTCCCCTCCACCCCAGAAAGTGTCCCCAGGGTGTCCCCAGGCCTTCTCTGGGCAGGACAAACTGCACTCTCTAAGCTGCTCTTACCAAGTTCCAGGACAGAAGGCGAGTGCTCCTCGGATGCGGAGATGGTGGTGAGTGCCAGCAGGGGAAGCCAAGCAGAGGCTCAGAGCCCTGAACCCAAGGGAAGCCAGGATCAGGTGGGGCCCACAGAGCACCCGGGCTCAGCAGACAGGAAGGGCCTATAGCCGTCACTCGGTCTGACTGTCCTTTTTACAGGTGGGGAAACAGAGGCCCAGGGAGGGAAGGCAGTGCCATGTAGGCTAGAGGGTCCTGGGCTGGAAGACGGGAGCCTGGCCATGGAGTCGCCCGCTGGCCTGGGCGAGTCTCCCCACCTTCCTGAGGCTCCGTTTTCTCACACAGAAAATGTAGACAGTTGTATCCATCATGTGAGCAGCACAGGATTGTCAGGAGGGTGCAACGAAGTCCTGGATGCCAAGGAGGCCTTGGTGACCAATATAGGATCATTATTATGTGTCATTATTTACATTTGCTGAGCACTCACTAGATGTCAGGCACTCTATATATCGGTTCACTTGGTTTCCACAACAACCACATAGTCTTGACAACAACCTGTCATTTGCCCCTACTTTACAGAGGAGGGAACTGAGGCACAGAGAGGTTGAGTTACCTGCTGAAGGTCACAGAGCTAGGAAGAGGCAAACCCAGGATTTGAAGCCATGCCAGTCTGGCTCCAGAGACCTTGCTCCTTGCCTCTGGGCCAAACTGACTGAGGCCCATGGGGTCCGGTGGCAGCACGTGGCTTGAACCTGGGCAGTCTGCTGCTTCCCAGCCAGCTTGGTGGCCTGGCTAGGCCATGACTATAGTCAGGCAGCTCCCTTGGTGACTGAGGACCTGGCCCCTCCATATGTCATGGGGTGAGGGCTCCCTACACTCAGCCAGCTTCCTGTGTGGCACTTCAGATAACTGCACACCACCACGGAGTCCCCGACATGTGGCTGGACTGGCCCCTATGTCAGTCTCATGTCCCGGGGACGGGCAAGCTCCCCTTCCCCAGAGTGCGTCAGTCTCGCAGGCATCTCACAGCACTGGGACCCTGTGTTGGGGGTGCCCACCACACCACCACTCTTAGCCCATCAGGGGGTGGTCCCTGTGGGTTCATTCCCTCCACCAAGGGGCAGTATGGTGTGGTGGGCGATGGAGTCAGAGAAATTGGTTTGGATCCTGGCGCATAGCAGGTGCTAATGATGGGCGTGGTGGTTGCCATCATCTGACAGAGAGGTCTGCTCTGAAAGCGTGTCCTGGTTGACTTAGAAGTTCCCATTCATTCATTCATTCATTCAACAAATAGTTTTCCATGCCCACTGGATGCCGGGCCTTGTGCTAGAGGTTGGGATAGAGACAGGAGCAGACAAACTCCCTTCCCCCACGGGGCTTACATCCTGGTGGAAGAGGCAGATAATTAACAAGATGAGTGTGATAAGACGGGTTGGACTGTGACAAGTTGTATGGAGAAAAATAAAGAAGGAAAGAGAAATGGGGCGGGAAGAGTTTCTTTTTAAACATGGTGGTCAGAGAGGGCTTCACAGGAAGACCATGTGTGAACGAAGCGTGGAAGGGGGTGAGGGAAGAGCCGTGCCGACTGTGGAGGGACACCACATTACAGGGGAGCCAGGGAGCTGCCGGTTCTTTCTGGAGCACCCGCTCTCTGCTTTGGATGGGGCATCGCACGGTGGGTGGAGCGGCACACGGGTGCAGAGAGGAATCAGTCCGACCTGCAGGGCCACAGGGGACTCCCATGCAGGTCATGGCAAACCCAGTGCTGTGGCACAATGCGGAGAGAGGCTTCCCGGAGGAAGAGGTACCCAAGTACCTCTATACTCAGTACTGCAAGGCCAGGGTTGAGGATGATGTACACTGACTTAGGTACATCCTCTAGAAGAGTTGGGAGCTGCTTATGGCCCTTTGCAGACCCCCAGGAGCTGATGCCAATTTGAAGATGGGTAACATTAACTAACTCCAGCCGAACGGACCTGAGACATGTACTTTGGAGAGCTGGAGATCAGGGAGGCTTCCTGAAAGAGGTGGCCTTGGAGCTGGGCCTGGCAGCAGAAGCAACGTTGCTAAACAGAGAAGCAGACATGGCCTATGCCCTGGGCCCAGGCACAGCGCTGTCAAGAAGTGCCTCTGATGGGGCAGCCCCACGGGCACCCAAAGGGGAGGGTCACTGTCCCCGTTCCCCAGGCTCCTAGGCTGCTCCGGATCTCTGCTCCCCCAAGACTGCCCCTGAGGAGGAGGAGGTGCCTGGCGCTGATGGATATGCCGAGGCTGGGCTGCTGCGGCCCGGCACTGTCACCATGCTCTCCCTCTGCACGCCGAACCTGACACCCTGACCACTGAGGCATAAAAAACAGAGAATTGGAAGGCTCAGCCTGTCAGGCTGGGAGTGGCCCCCAGAGAGGCCCGAGGAGGAGTGTGTGTGTGCGAGTGAGTGCGCACGCCTGTGTGTGTGGACACGCTCTGCCTGTGGTTGCCTGTGGAGGTGGGGAGGAGGCCGGCCAGGCCCGGGGGGTGGGAGCGGCTGGCCCCTCAATCCTGACTCATTATTCGTGCCCCACCTGGCCGAGCCCGGAGCCCCGTGGGCCCCACATTTGGGTTTGGCCGCAGGGGAGAGAGCGTGGCTCTTGGCCCTGAGTCCTGGGGTCCCTTCTGTAGGCTCTGGCCCTTCGCCCCTTATAGACATGCTTGGGGGGGATTGTGGGGCTACGTAACTCCCACCAGCTTGCCCGCGTGCTCTGTACCTTGCAGCTTTACAGAGCCTCTCAATAGCTGCTTCCCAGGCCCCACTCCAGGGCCTGTGCCGAGCACGCCCTGCCAGGCACTGGGGGACCCAGCAATGAGTCAGGGCCAAAGCCCACCCTCTGGGGAGTGACAGACAGGCCCTTCTGGCCACAAGACCAAGGCAGCAAGATTAGGAGGGACAGAGCTGTGACCTCTTCTCCTGTGATCTGGCAGGTGGTAAGAGGCTCCCCAGGGGCAGGCAGCAAGAGCCCAGGGAAGTACCAGGGGCAAGCGTCACACTCCAGGAGCAGCTGGGCCCACAACCGCACGCAGCTGGCTCTCCTTATGGTTCCTGCCCAAGGCTGCCCAGAGCTGCTAACAAATGCCCCTTCCCCTGTGTCTAGAAGGCCCCAGCAGACTCCCTCTTCCGTGCTTTCTGAGCCCTTGGCTTGCCCTTCATTTCAGCCAAGTTCTGTCTGCCTCCTCCAGGCAGAGGGCCTGGGTTTATGTCTCATCTACCTGACTGGACTGAAGCCCCAGGAGAGCCACCCCAGATTCACGGCACAGAGGGCCAGGCTAAGGTTGAGGTTAACTTTGTCTTCTATATCCAGAGCCACGCGGGGAGCACGTGGGGAGTGGAACTGAACCATGCTGGGGTCCTGGAGTGGCCTCAGTCAGGAATGAGAACCAAGCAGTCTGTGGCTTTGGACCTGGCCAAGTGTGTCAAGACCATTTTGTGAGAGGCCCTGGGCATCTCCTCACCTGTAAAAGGGCCAATGGCCCCAAGGAACACCTGGCACACAGTAGTTCCATGGTACGCATGTGAGAGGCTGGTATTCACTCCCAGTGAGATAAAAGGCTGTAGGGGACATGCGGACAATGCCAGTGACAGCTGTCCACTCGATTCTAGTGTGGACCTGACTTGCCTATATTGATTACGGAAGGTACGTGCAGCTCATGTAAGAGGCAGATGCCATTGGCAGTCAGGCTGGCTGGGACCCAGGGCCTTTTCTCAACGTGATTTGACATTTGGTTCCTGTTTCTCTCTCCACCCACCACATGCAGGGAGTGAGTTTTCCGGGAGCCCCTACAGCCACCCACAGTATTCCTCGTACAACGACTCCTGGAGGTTCCCCAACCCGGGGCTGCTTGGTGAGTACTGGCGGAGGCCCGTGGGCCATCAGCTACCCCAGCTAGGCCTCCTCATTGGGCCAGGGGCCCTTGTGTCCTGGGGTCTATCCACTGAGGGAGAGTGGGTAGCTTGTCCAGACACATGGACTATGGGGCTGTCATGGGGGCCTTATGGCAGTATGCACCGCTCCAGCCCTGCCAGTGCCCTGGTCCCTCCCCCAGATGTCTGGTGGATCAGGAAAAATGACACAGAGGAGAACAGCAAAGAAAGGGCATTGAAGAAGAGAGAGGAAGGTGGGGAAAGTGCCTGCCCATGAGTAACTTATATTTCTTGAGAATCGTTCATTACATATTCAGGTGAGAACTGTCTAAATAAGAGGCAGTGAAGACACCAACTTGGATTGACTGGTAGTGGCTGCCTTGGTAAGGACTCTGAGGCCAGTAATTGATTAGTGATGTCTGCCATGGACATCACCAGAGCCAGCTCTGTTGGACACTGGCTGCCTTGTGGTGGAGGGCCTGCCAAGGCGTGCCATCCAGGGCTCAGCCAGTGCCCACCCGCTGCCCCGGGCAGACTGGAAGATTGTCCTGTGTGCCAGCCTGACCTGTGGACATCATCAGTATATTTGGGTCACCCGAAGCCCAAGCAGGAATAACCCAGCCCTCAAAAGGCCAAGAAGAGCCTTTTGTTGTATTGAAATGAACTTACGTGAAACCAGCTAGTGAGTGCCAGATGGACCTAAAGGTTCTGGAACGTGAAGCAGAGGCCTAGGCTCACAGATGGCACTTGCCACTGGGGACAGAGCCAACCAATCAGCCTGTAGGCAGCAACGCTGATCCCGCCCCCAGCAGTCAGCTAAGAATTTTCCAGCAGGAGCAGCAAAAGGTCAGACACAGAAGAGCCCTCTGAGACCACCCAGGTTTGTCTGTCCAGCTTAACAAGGCCTCCTGAAGGAAGAGCCCATTAATTCCCTGGATCCTTAATTATTTCAGGACTGAGAAACCTAGGCTTCATCAGAAAAGCAACAACCTGGTATCTTTAAACTCAAGTTGCCAAGCCAGAGGTCTGTGAAGCCTCAGCCTTGACCCCTTCCCAAACCTGGTTTGGTGATTAGGACAGACGCGTGGTATGGCCACTACCTGTCTGTCTCTTGCTCCCTCCAGTCCATGTTCCTGGGCCTGGGGCTGTCCAGAGCATTTTGGTGTGTCGTCCATAACTTGTGGATGAAGTAAGGAACAATGCCAATTAGTGCTCCAGGTCCCACCCTAGGGAGATTTTGCGCCTTGCGGAAGACGACCAGGCTCTTATCTGTGGTCTCTGGGAGGGGCAAGATCTGTGAATTAATCTCTTTTCAAACTTCTTTTTTGGTTTTGGTCAAAAATTATTTCTAAATATTGAACCAAGGTCTCTACTTATTTGATGCTTTTCCTTAAACAGACCCTCTGAGATGGCCCAGCTGTCAGTCTCAGAACACGGAAGGCATGGGCTGTCTGTGGTCTTCCTGAACGAGGGTCTTTCAGCAGTGGTGGGGTAGGGAGGTGGGTCTTGAGGCCTGAGCCTGGGAGCCTTTCCCTGGACATCTGCCTCGGTGAGAGCCCTGGTCACAGAGCTGCTGGGAGACCCACAGGGGATGTGGCACAAAGGAGACTTGCGCATCAGCTTGTGGGAGTGATTCTTTCTGTTGGGGATGTGACCCTAAGGAGATCATGTTGGCCCAGGACTGCCACATATGACTGTGCATGTCCAAGGGGACAAGTGGGGGCTGAAATCCAGCCCATGCATGGCACAAAGCCCTGAGCCCTGGCACAGGGCTACACCTGTTGAGAAAGGCTATCTTTTTCTGATTTTCACAAGGTGTCCTAGAGGTTGGCAGTGGCCCTCATTTATTTGCCTGGGAATTCAAAAGCCAGAGAAGTGAGCGGAAACTTCATAGGCAGGTGTGGCCAAAGGGCAGAGTAAGACGTGGGGTGGCCTGTGGAGTGAGCACGGAGCAGGGACCTGGAACACTGGGCTGAGAAGTTTGGACCTGATTGTGTGGGCAGCTGAGTGTCTGAGGGAATGGGAGGGACTGAGGGGCTAGACCGCCTCTGAGGCTTCCGCTGCTCCAGTGGGAGTGGAGCCAATTTACATGCCCGGTCGTTAGATTGGGCTGTGTGCTGGCGTGGGAAAGATGCAGGCTCTGTCCTGGGGAGCGCACAGGCCGGGGGTGACGGAGCCTCAGGCAGGGGCGTCTGCACTGGGAGGTGCTCAGTGCCTTTAAGGGGGCCAGAGACAGTGCGGAGAGAAGGAAGAGGAATCAACTCTGTTCATCTAAGTGAGCACTTGCCAACAAGAAAACCCTTCATGGGAGTTATCCCATTTTATCCTTTCAACGACTCCATAGAGCACATACTATCTCTGTAATCAGAAGAGGAGAGTGCGGCTCAGAAAGGTTAATTGATTCACCTGAAGTCACACAGCATGCAGATGGCAGAATGAGGGCTTATATTCAGGTCCCCCTGACTCCAGGGCCTATTTTCATAACCAGTATGTGACGTGGTACTCTTACTGTTCCCCACTCATTCACAGTCTGCACAATACTACAGCGGGAAAAGAGGCCTCATCTCTCTGTAGAAACAGGCCCTAAATACTCAGACCCGGTGCATGATGAGAACGGCTCTGGCCTAGTTTCGAGAGCCAGGTTACTGTATAACAGACTCTCAGTTGCAAGCAACAGAATCCACTTTGGCCAGTTTAAGCAGAAAATGAATTTATTAAGGGATATTAGGGGCTCCCAGAATCTTCAGGAGGACCAAAAAGAGATAGGCGTGGGACACAGCTGGGAACAACACCCAGTCGCACCACCGGGTGCTCCCGCACGCACACTCCTGCTGTGGCCAGCAGGCCCCAGCGGCAGCCCCTGCAGCTGCCTCTCTGCGCACTGTACCCAGGGGCTGGGACCGGGCGTCAGAAGCTCTGCCCTTCTACCCACTCCCAATGCGTGGAGTCCCCCAGCTGCTTCCTCAAGTTGCTCCCTTCCCAGTCAAGGTCATACGTGAGACAGTCTAATTGTCAGCGCCCACGTACCACACCTGTGCCCTAGCAGCAGGGCAGGCTGGGAGGGAAGTTCTGACTTCTAGCTCGAAGAGGCGGCCTCGGACCACAGGAAACTCTGCAAATATGGGAACAGTACGAACAATGTTGGGCAGCTGCAAATATGAGAACGGGGCCCTGTGCTGCCCACGCTACAACCTGGGAGTCCTAGTCAGGTCACCAACCAGTCTGGGCCTCTGCTACCTCAGATGTGATCTGAGGATGGTCGCTGTGGCAGCCTCACTCGAGCAGGAGCTGCCCACGATGCTCTCTTGAGGCTCACGGCCAGAATAACAGTGACCCCGCTTTCCTGAAGATTTGAGAGACTCCTGGCTCGCCGACCCACAGCCCTGCAAAGCGCTCCGGCCCGTTCACATCTACCGCCCCTCCCCACAGCGTCCCCAGGGCTTGGCTGAGAGAATCCCCCAGGGCAGGGAGACCTAGACCGATTGTTTCGGCCATCTGGGGAGGATGCCAGGGTGTGGAAACCCTGGCTCCTTGCTGCTCCCGCTGGATCAGGGGCCACCGAGGGAGCGGGTGAGGGCGTGCACACGCGCACACACTCACATGCGTGTGCTCACAGCCTCACGTCCTCCCTCCCACTCTCACACGCCCTCGCACATGCTAGCCACACCCCGGCCAGCCTGGCTGAAGCCTCCTTCGCAGAAACACGGCCAAAGTGAGGGTCGGCGGGGCCAGCAGAGGAAGCAAGGGGCTCATTGCACGTTGGCGTCTTGCGAGAACGTCGCTCCCCACGATCCCCAGCCAGGGCGGCTGTGACTCAGCCTCCTGTGGGGCCCCAGGCCAGCAAGGGGCCGCAGAGACATCCGGGCAGGGCTGGAGGGGAGAAAGGACGGGCGGTCGATTAGGATTAGAACGGGCGCCTGCGCCGCTGTAAAGGGATTAGAGGGCAGCGGAGCCGGAATGACTGTGTCAAGCAGTAAATTGATGATAATGTGAATTAGAGAGGAAAAATGACAGAAGAAAGGACAAGTTTATTCTAGATGGAGGTCTAATGGGCACCAGGAAGACAGAGTGCTTTGCGAGGTGATATTTTCATTTTTCACGGTAGATGCAAACTCTCAGGACGGCCTGGCCGGGAGGCGAGGCTTTGGGCATGAGCGAGTCAGAGCCCAGGGCAGAGGTGGCCAGGTGGGGCTTGGACAGTAGAGCCAGGCATCCTTCCGGCAGAAGCCTTGACTTCCATTTTCTGCCTCTGGGGGCCCATCTGAGGGGCAGCCCCTGTGACTGTCCTGCTCTTGTGCTGTGCCCAGGCCTGCAGGGACGGGCCCCCTCGCACACACACACCCTATCCCCCACGCCCGCTGCAGGCAGGCTGCAGGGCTGACACTGCAGATGCCCTGTGAGTGACGGTCCCCATGCTGTCCCCATCCCACAGAAGAGAGCACAGAGGAAGGCTGGCAGGTGTCTGCGTCAGGGCTCTGACTGGGGAGGTGACAGAGGAGGCCGCAGAAAACTCCATCTCTGGGAATACTTAGGCATGGGGTTGGTGTCCGTCCCTTCCAGAACAGTACAGCCTGCCTGCTCCAGCACTGTCATTGTCGCCTGCGGCCATACTGTCTTGATGTGGAGTGAGGAAGGACAGGCAGGGAGTGGTAGTGTATGTGCTAATCAGAGCTGAGTTTGGAGGGGAGGTGGCACATGCTGAAGTGGCCCCATCCCACCCTCTTGGTTGCATACCAGCTGTATGACCTTGGGCAAGGTACTTAACCTCTCTGTGCCTCGTTTTCCTCATCTGTAAAATGGGGACGGTAATAGTTCTTACTTGGTAGGGTTGTTGTGGAAATTAAGAGTTAACGGATACAGAGTGCTTAGAAATTTGACCATTTCCACAGCTCTTTCAAGAGTCCTTCTCTCATGGTGCCCTCACAATAGCCCCACTGTGACTCCCTTTTACAGATTAAAAAACTGAGCCTCAGGGGAATGAAGTCCCTTGTTCAAGGTCTCCCAGCCAAGAAGTGGCAAAGCATGACTGGCAAACTCCAGGACTCAGCCCCAGTTGTGGTGCAGGTGGAATCTCCTTTATTTGAAATGCTTGGGACCAAAACTGTTTTGGATTCCAGACTTTTTTCAGATTTTGGAATATTTGCATTATACCAGTTGAGCATCCCCACTCCAAAAATCTGAAATGTGAAACGCCGCAAAATCTGACATGACCCTCAAAGGAAATGCCGTTGGAGCATTTCACATTGCGGATTTTTTGAGAGAGGATGGTCAACCTGCAGCCGGGAGAATTGCCAGGATTTAGTTTGGATTTGGGTGAGACTGCGGAATGAGTCACTTCGCCTGGGGACCTAAGCAGCTCGACAGGGCCCCAGCTGCTGCCCACCCAGACAAACAGGGCCCTCCAGGGTAGGGTGTAAAGGGCTTGAACTGGATGGGTCTTGAACCAGATGCAGACAGCCTGAATGCCTGGCCAGGCCCTGGCACCGAGAGTCTCTGTGGCTTTGGGCACACGACTTTGGTTTGTTGAACTTCAGTTTCCCCAAGCTGTAAAAGGAGGAGATTGGCCTAATGATTCTAACCTCTGTGGTTCTGAGAACCTGGGCCCCGCAGCTCCCCCACCCTGAGGAGGCTGCCGGAAAGGGACCCCGGGTCTGACCTCAGCTCCCTGTCCTGTCTCTTCCAGGCTCCCCCTACTACTACAGCGCCGCTGCCCGAGGAGCTGCCCCGCCCGCAGCCGCCACCGCCTATGACCGCCACTGACCCTTGGAGCCAGGCAGGCACCAAGCACTTGTGACACATATCATTGAGGGCGACAGCCTCCAGCCCCTCTGCAGCCAGCCAGAGCGGCCTGCTGAGACCGCCCCAGCAACCTCCCCCAGTCACCTGAAATTCCCACCTTCCCCTTCTCCTCCCCGGGACTGGGATTTTATGGCAGGGCTTTTGGACTTCTCGATGCTTGTCCATTGCTAAGAGCCAATCGATGAGCTTCTCCCAATGGCCACTGAGAACCAACAGCCCATTCTGTGGACAACTGCAGCCCAGCCCAGCCTGCCAGTCCCCCAGCCATCTGACCATCTGTCTGTCGAAACCACCCAGACCTGGGAAGGAGAGCTTGCTTTAGCGGCTTCAGCAGCACTCGTGTAAATACTTTCTTGCTTTTCTGTGGGCCCAAGGGTCCGACTGAGCAGACTGCCCGACCCATTATGCATCCTGCACTCACGGTGCATCACAGGACATCTTAGACCTGTGCACAGAGCATCTCTATGCCCTGGGTGCCCTCTGCCACGTGGGCTCAGAGCTGTCCTTGACACCAAGGGTGCCCACCTTGGGGCCCCAGCCTCCTGCTCACCTCTACTTCTTTCATGTCTTGACTGGGAGTTTCACTGGGCTGGTTGGGCCGCAAGCGCCCCCTGAGACCCCTTCCCAAAAGGAACATACTTTCAGGAGACGTGCTGGCTTCCTGCCTCCATTTCCCTGGGGCTGATGGAGTATTAGCAGCTCTTTTCCAGATCAAAGAACTCAAAGGGAACTGCTGGGGAGATTCCTCAGCTACTGTGCAAAAGCAAGATGTTATCCAAGGTGTTGACTGCACCGTGGACTTGGAGCATCAGCGCTGGGTGGGATGCAGGAGATCATTTGATCCAAGCCCAGGAGGGGCCCGAGGCTCTCCTGACTCCTCCAGCCCCTGGGACTGTGGGTTTTCTGAGGCATATCCAGACTCGAATCACTTTGGACACCCACCATGGACACTTCACCTACCCTCGAGGACCCCTGTGAGTGGATTCTGGGTAAGCCTATCCCAGCCATGTAGACAATGATTGACACAAAGGACTTTCCCCTGCACCAAGGACCCAGACAACCTACAGCAGCCAGCCAGCACTTCTGCATGTCCGCTTGGGGCGGCCCCTCCCCGTCCTCATGGAGCTTAGCATGCAGCTGGGGCAGAGGTGCTGGGGTTGGGGGCAGAGCCCTAATTTGCACAGTGCATGCCCACCTGTTGATTGAAGGGGCTGTGATGGTCAGGGCCATGGCCAAGGACCATAGGAGCTTGGAGAGGGGCCTTGGAGAACTCACCGTGGGCTAGGGTGGCCAGAGGAAGCCAGCTGGGAAGATTTGGGGGACAGAGGAAGGCCTCCTGGGAGAGAGGCAGGAAAGCAATGAGGAAGTAGTATGTGACCTGGGAGTGGTTTGGCGATAGGGGTGCCAGATGCCACCATCTCTATGCCTGGGGCCTCAATTTCTTGCATAGTCTCTCTTGTCAACTCAGAACAGCCGGGTACAGCCCTTGTCCAAACCCAGGCTGAATTACAGCAATGACAGTGGACTTGGTCATCTCATATGACCGTGTCCAGCAATGCTGGTACATCACCAGGATGGCAGAGAGTTGGGGCAGAGAGAGCCTGGATGGGGGTCGTCAGTTCAGGCAAGCCCTGTCCCAGCCATTCCTCTGCTTTGCTGTGGGGCCTCAGACAGGACCCTTCACCTCTTTGAGCCTCAGCTGCCGTGGTACAACAGAGTCACCTGTAGGGTCACCCAGCATCTCTGTGCTTCCCTCCCTCCCTCCCAGGGAGCTGGGGCCATTTCAGGGCTGGCTGAGGCAGGCCCTCCACTCCTGAGCAAGCACATGGGGTGGTGCCTGAGTCCTGCCCATACTTAGACCAAGTGGAAAACAAGAACGCCCAGAGGCACAGGATCCAGAAGAGCCTTGAAAAAGACCTAGTTCAGCTTCCCTTAGGGGAAACTGAGGCCCAGTTTGGGGAAGCCCAGGACCATGCAGTGAGACAGAGCAGAGCAGAGCAGGCCTCTGGCCAGCACTAAATGTTTTGCTCCCCAGACTCCTTGGAGGTGGTAGGACAGAAGAGAAAACCGAGGCTCAACAAGGTGGAGTCCCCAGGCAGAGGTAGAGGTGGGGCTGGGACTCGGTCACCCCCATCTATCTACATCTTAGCCCTGGAGGGAGAGGTTGACAGTGAGGGCAGCGGGCAATGGCTCTGGGCCCAGTGCCGCAGACTGGGTGGCTGGGGCTGTTAGAACTGCCAAGGAAGCCCAGTCACCCAGCCCAGCGAGCTCACGCCCACCCTCTGGAACCCGCTAGGCAAAGAAGGGAGGTAACTAGAGCTAGAGCCACCTCCAGGAGCTGGGATAAACCAGCTCCAGCCTCCACCTGCCAGGTAAGGAAAGAGAAGGTGCGTTACCTGCCTCCTCCCTCCCCCCATTAAGCAGGAAGTGCTGGGTCGGGAGTCTTCCTCGCAGGCCTTGGGCCTCTGCCCTCTGCCACCGCTCTCTTGGAATGATGTGCACCCACATCTTTGGATCCTGGTCCCCCCCCTGTGATTCCAGGCTGCTGGGAGGAGCTCAGCCTCCCCTGAACCAGCTGCCTAAGGCACACAGCATCCTCCCTCGGCCAAGCCCACCTGGCCCCGGCGGCCCCCTCTCCCCATCCTATTCCTCTTCTTGCCCCTGTGCTGAGCTCTCTCCCGGCCTTTCATCTCTCACCTGAGGCTTTGCGGGTCCTCAGATTGGACTTGTATTTATTAGACAACCACTCGATTCCTGGGCTGCCAGGCAGAAGCACAAGAGCACACGGATGCACACGGATGTTCTCATACATACGTATCTGCTCTCGCCGATTCAGAGCCCCTTCGCCGTCCGGCAGAGCTGCTGGGGGCTTGGTGAGGAGGCTTCCAAAGGACACAAGCCGTTGAGTAGATGCCAGAAAATTCAGAATGGAAAACAGTAAGTCCAGGACTTTCACCAGCATTGTGGCAGGAGGCCTGGGGCATTTCTTCACAGGCCTTCAGCCCTGTGGTCCAGCTCCGACTTTTTGAAAAGGACATTGTGGATTTTATGAAAAAATTTCATACCATTAGGCTAGCTCCGACCTAGAAAAATCTGATGACATATCAAACCCGACATCCCTTTCCCAAGGCGCCTTAGTTAGGGTCAGCCCTCTCATACCTGACGTCGCACGGTGCTTTGCAGTCTTCAACCCGATCAGGATGCCTGTTTCACAGAGGGGGAAACTGACGCTGGGGCTCACGGGGCAGGACAGAGGGGATGTGCATCCTTAGCTCTCCAGGCCCCATTCTCCCTCACGGTCTGTGCTCCTGTCACGGGAGTGTGTGGCCTAGACACCCGCCCCTCACTCCCCTAGAAACCTTCCAGACCCAAACAGGGAAAGAAAGAACAGGGACCCAGAGGCTGGCCTGACCTAGGGGCCTGGGGATTGGTGGCTTTGCTGGTCCAAATTGGTTCCCATTAATGTTGAAACCTGCAGAGTCTTGCCCAAATTCACAGCAGCACTTCTGAGCTTTCCTGCAGACACCTTCCCTCCTGTACCTTGAGGCTCGGAGGGGATTGGAGTTTGTCCATGTCCACACCGTAATCCCTGACAGGCCCTGGGCATGGGCCCAGCTCTGACTCCCAGGGCCCGGGGTGCCCGTGTCACGAGCTGTCCCTTCATTCCCCTTTTCTTTGTTCTTTCCACTTTGGAACAGAGTCCAGGCCTGGCTGTGACAATATGTGGGAGTGCCCGAGCCTGGGCCACTGCGGTGCCCCCAGGCCCAGGAAACACAGATTACAATCTCTAGGGCCCTGAACTACCTGCTTCCCGGGCCGGCCAGGTGGTGCAAGCCTGCAGCGTAGCAGGGCGTGAGGCAGCAGGGCATGGTGCGGCCAGAGACGCCCAGAAGGGTGCTGCCCCGGGGCTGGTGTTCAAGCGTGAAAACTTAAAATGCTCTGTCAGCCAAAAGAAGAATATGACCATGGGCCACATTTGACCCACTGGCCACCAGCCTGTGACCCCCAGTCTCTGTCGAATGCCCCTTTCTTCTTCACCTCCTTGTCCTCCATAGTCTATTTGCAGGAGATGGGAGCCCAGAGAGGTGAGAGCTGTGCTTCAGGTTGTCCAGCAGCAGGTCAGTGGCAGAAACAGGCACACCCGGTCCCTGCGGCCCTCCCACGCCTCATCCTGGGCTCTGGCAGACCATGGGCTTCAAAGGTGGGGTGGGGTCGAATGTCAGAGGTGGTAGGGGTCGGGGGAGCTATTGGCTTTAAGGGGAGGTAAAAGCCGTTGGCTTTAAGGTGGGGGCATTTCACATACACGGGGAGCCTTGTGTGTGGCCACAGGGCACTGAAGGGTGAATCCCTTTATGAGAAGTCATACCCCAGATGGCTGCCCTGCCTTTGGCAGCCTATGGCTCCAACCAGCCCCTCTGGATGACATTTCAGCCAGAATTTAGCTCCAAGCCATGGCGCGCAAATCTTAAAAACAAACCAAGCTCTCGGACAAATAAGCTGGAAACAAGCTCTGTCTGAGATACAGCTTCCCAGGAGGGTAGAGACAAATCTGGGCCCCTGGAGAGGCTGGGCCGGCTGGCATGAGTGGGTCCCACAGGACTCTGGGCTAGATCAGCTCACGGTGGCCCTGCTAAGAGGCCAGCTCCGTGGCCTTGGCCTTGTCACCCATCGAGAGCCTGCCTCTGATGATTCGTAGGCATGCACACCAGCCCTCCTGGTAAATTTATTCCTTTAGTTCTTTTGGCCTCAGAGAGGTCTAAGGCAAGTGCATTTCTCAAGAGGTAACAAAACACATTATTGGAAGTTGGACAGTCAGGCCATGACTCCTAGCCTCAGTCTGCCCCACCTCCCAGCAGCCCCTGCGCCCTGTTGGCCCCTTGTCCCCAGACCTCGGGACTCCCTCTTGCATATTTATGGGGAGTCACAGTGTTGATCTGTGCTCCCCACTGTCAGCTCACGGCTGCACCTCGAGCAGCGCCATATCCCGAGGGGCCGGCAGCAGAGGCTGGTCTGTGAGCCCCCTGCCCACTTGCTCTCCTGACGAGGCGGCAGCTTCTCTGAGACCGCTGCTTGCCGGGAGCGGGCAGGCACCAGTCTTTCTTTCCTTCTCTGGTAATTCCTCAGTACTGAGGCCCCATCCTGGCTGCCCCTAGGATGGAAGAGGACCTCAGAATCGCATCACTGCCATTCTAGAGTTTTAGTCCAGGGGTAAACAGAACTATCATTCAGCAAGTCTAGATATTCTTCTTCCCACATCTTGGAGCCCTGAGCAGCCCAAGGGGAAAATGCAGCTGCTTCCCTCTTTACTGAGGGAATCTCAATGAATTCCCAAATGGAGCCAGTCTCAGGTAGTGAACTTGGCCTGTGGCAGGAGAGGCAGAGGCAGCAGGAACCTGCCCCTCAGCTTCCAGTGGCTCTGAGCAGGGTCCGGGGAAGGAGGCAGGTGAAAGAGCAGGGCAGGGGCGACTGGGCAGGCACGTGCCCCCTCCCTGACCTGGGGCCTGGCAGGAGGAGGCAACGCTGCAGCCTCCCCTGCTCCAAGATGGGCCCTCCTGGTCCCGTGGCTGTGGCTGCTGGGCCACCCTTGTCCCCTAAATCACCTGCTTATGGCCACGTCCCTCATCTTCTCCAAAAGCATCATTAAGAACAAGGGATTTTGGATGATGGATTTTTGATTTACAAATGGTGCATTTCCCTTGGAGTGGAACAGAAAGGAAACCATTTAATGGCCCCCTTATTTTCAAGCATGAATACATTTTAATGAAACTATTTTATTGTGTTTGAGGAAATGGCGAGTTGAACATTCCAACCAATCAATAGCCAATTAATTGCTATAAAGCTAAAAAGAAAATAAATAAATCCTGAGTCTATTTTAAACACCCTGCAAAGCTCAGAGCCTCAGACTCTGGCCTCCCCCTCCATGACGTGCACAGATGTGCGCGTGCACACACACTCACCCCTACACCTCAGACATACTTGAAACTCAGAAAAAGCGCTGAGTCCCTCATGCCAATCCTTGCCTTTGGCCAGAGAAGGTGAGCAGACCTGACAGCAGCCTGTCCTGGGGCTCAGGAAGAGGCAGGCCCATCCCTGTCCCCAAGCCCCCGTGCGGGGTAGTGGAGTATCGGGTGGTGAGGTCCGGCGTTGCCTGGGCCCCCCTTCTCGACCCCAGCCGCTGGGCCTCAGGTTGGGCTGAGGGTGGCGTTCTGCCTCTGGTTTTGCCCTGACTCCTGCTGGAAGATGCTGCCCTGGTTTCTCACCCCGAGTGGCCTTTGGACATTGAATATTTGTAGAAATGCAGATTACTTTGCAAATGGAACTCTTTGCCAGGAAGACACATGGGTTTCACTTTTCATTCTTTGAGACACTTTGTCTTAGGGACTGACTTTCCAGCATCAAAGAAATACATATCTACTGTATCCGCCAAAGTTTGTGATGCCTGCATAGACGCTTACTTGTAAAAAAAAAAAAAGTACAAAAAAACAAACAAAAAAAAGAACCACAATTGAATTGCCTTTGAAAGTGGGAGATGATCTGTCTCCAACAGATTGAAAAAAAAATGCTTCTTAAAAATGTGTATGTTTTGTATTCTTTTTTTCTAGTAGAAAATAATTGACTTGAAATATTGGTGGTTTTTTTCCTTAGTGACGTGTGTTGCTTTTGTGTGTAATAATATTTGAATGTAATTACAGCAGTGCCAATTTGCCAAAGATGTTGGACATATTTTTTTTTGTTGTTGGGAGGAGGGCAGGGCTGGGGGTGGGACTTGGGAGAAAACAAGGGTGGGGTTTTGGTTTAATTTTTTTAACTTTTTTTTTCCTTGTCAAACCTGAAATTTGTGGCTTTATTTTAAGTTAAATGGTTGACTGCAACACTTTTATTTTAGATTAGTTGGAGAAACATGCAATAAGATTGGCGTAGTTTCAATATCTGTGTGTCTTTTCATGAGTGACTGTTACTTGTGAAGAATTGAATTTATGTAACCTTTATGTGACATAATTATTTGTAAATATTTGCCATAATTTTATTGGTTCCTAAAATAAAAGTAATTTTTTAAGTTCAGAAAAAGAATTTGATCTCATTCGTTTTTACTAGTTTGTGGATGATCTTTGACAACCGCGACAAAACCATGTGGGGTTGCGGGGACTTTGATGGCTCTCCTGATTAAATCAGGATTGAAACAAATCCGTGCATCTAGAATGATTTCCTGCAGCATTGGAGTCTGGCCTGGCAGGGGTAGGCGGGGGCAGAGTCTGCCCTGGAGAGGTCCCCAGGCAAGCTGCCGGCCAGCTTGGCAGGGTAGAGTAATGATTGAGACCCCACTCTGGATGTGACTCCCAGCTGTGAAAGTCATTAGCCATGGAACCGTGGCAAAATTCTGCAACGTCCGCTTCTCCAGCTCCAAAATGGTCAGCAATACCCACCTCATTCATTCATTCATTCAGCAAATATTGATTATCTACCCATCCTCAGCACTAGGGCTATAGCAGTGAACAGGGCAAACAAGGACCCCCGACAACATCGGGCTGCCAATCCACTGGGACGTTGTAAGCATTAAGTTAACCCACGTCAAAGGCTCAGTAAATGATGTGTATCTATTCACATGCTTTTCTCCTTGATCCAGGCTGAGTCTCTGGACCTAAAATGTCTGGGTGCAGACAGAGCTCAGGAACCACTCATGCCAGGAGACCTCACCTTGGGTCCTAAAGCCACAGGCCATATCTGGCCAGACCTCAGAGCCCAAGGATCCACAGTCCTATGGGAGATGCCCCATCCCTAAGCTTTTAGAACTGAGCATTTTGGCTGCCTGGAAGCCCAGAGGTGGCTTTTTATCAGGCAGCAGGGCAGCTGCAGACCTGAGCCCTGCCCCTGCCGGGCGATGTCAGCGTGCAAGGGCAGACAGGGACCGCTGCGCCCCTTGGCACAGTGTGTGCAACTCGGTAATTGCCAGAGATGGAGTGGGCGAGTGACCGCGTGGGGGCCGTGGACTGCAGCTCATTCATATTTAATAAAGCAGGCTGCACGGCCTCCATTCATTTCTGCAATGGATGGTGACGAAGGTGATTCCTGTGGGGGAGAGAGAGACGTGGCAGAGTGCTGGCCCGGCTCCTTTCTTCTCAATGCTCCTGACTTAGAGCACAAACTTCAGATAGAAGCAGACACATTTTGGAACTGAAATTGGACCCCAAACCTACGGAAACTGGTGAAGCTGGGCGAGTGCTTCAGTCCCTGACACTGTGGCTCTTGTCCCTGGTTTTCTGGGAATAGAAGCCTCCCGCCTGCCCTCCTCAGAAATGGGACACCGGTATCTCCAATAAACAGAGCATGTGCAGCTCCCATGTGGCCGCAGAACGGAGGCGATGGGAGAGGCCTCCAGGTAGAAGGGGGGAAGTGCCAACCTGGGCAAGCTCAGGCAGCCTCCAGCAGCCCCTCTGCACTCAGTGACAGTCACAGAGGGCATTCCTCAGGAGCCAAGCCCCATGCTAGGTGCTGGCTACCTAGAGGCCACCTGTGGGAGGAGGCAGCAGCTACAGGCCTCCTAAGAGCCATCAGTTTGCTGATGTAAGCAGTCTTTTAACTTCTAGAAGCCTTGGTTTCTTCATCTGTATAATGGGTATAAATAAACATCATAGCATTCACCTCAAGGGTGTCGTGAGAAAAAAATGTTATGCATTGCGTGAATGTTTTTCCAAATGACAAATGTGAGTTTTGCCAAGATGGCTTCTCAGCTGTAAAGAAGTCAAAATTTTACACCCAAAGGTCAAACTCTAGTCAGTTCCTCCACTGTGCTGGGTGCAAGAGGAGGATGGAATGTAGAAATGAACACGTCAGGAGTCTGTTCTCTGGGGGCAGGCCATGTGCATATTTTAATTCTAGTATCACATGGCCAGTGTCACCTGCAGTTGGGGCGGACCAGGAAGGTGTGGGCTCAGAGGAGGGATTCCATTCAGTTGAGGAAGGAGTAGTCAGGGAAGGCTTTGGGTGGGCAGAATTTCAACAAGAAATTGTAGAGAAAGTAGGAAGGAAAGGTGTTCCAGGCAAGGGTCCCAGTGTGAACAAAGCCCCGGGGTGGGAAAATGGGTGTGTTGGGCGGAGACACCGAACTGTTTGCCTCTGAGGCACTGTGGCCTCCCCCACGCTCCCCCAGCCTGCCTTGTGAAGCTCTGTGGGCAACGCTAGGTCAAAGGGGAGGGCTGGCCTGGGTTCTGGATCAAAACGGGGGGCTAGCCTGGGCTCACGCCGTTTCCTAGCAGATGGGGGTGCTCCAGCGGGAGGTGGCGAGTGCAAGCAGAGGCTGACGGCCCTGCCTGGGGCAGCAGAGGGGCGCTTATTTCAGGTGGGGCTGGGAGCAGATCTAACAGCTTCAGGACCTCCTGGCCAGCCGTGTGGTGAGGATGGGAAGGGGGCTCTTCTGGTTGACTTAGGATTGCAATGGCCTCCCCAGCACACCGCCTCAACCACTGTCTCTGGGAGAGACACAGAGACTGAGGAGAAGGAGGTGGCCAGCTCTGGGAGCCATCACAGGGAGGCCCTCTCTGCAGGAGACACAGCCACTGTGATTTTGGAGACTGGGGGCATTGGCACCCAGGTGATCTTATTTACATGTTTAGCTTATCTACATGGCCCAATTTTTCTTCAATGAACATGCATTATACACAATTTAAAAATAATTTTTAAAAATTAACTTTGTTACCAGCAGACTGTGATGGGAGCTTTGGCAAGCCACACTCCAGACCAGCTCTGAGGACGTCTAGCAAAGAGCCTGCCTGTATGAGTCTACCGGGGGGCACAGCTCAGTACCACAGAGTGGGGGGCCTAAACAATAGAAATTTATTTTCTCACAATTCTGGGGGCTGGAAGTCCCAGATCAATGTGTTGGCTGGATTGGTTACTTCTGAGGCCTCTCTGCTTGGCTGGCAGAAAGCTGCCTTCTCTCTGCGTCGTCGCAGGGTCTTCTCTGGAGCTTCTCTCTGTATGTGTCTGTGCCCTAATCTCTTGCTTTCTCTCTCCCTTTTTTTTTTGAGACAAGGTCTCGCTCATTCTGTTGTCCAGGCTGGAGTGCAGTGGCATGATCATAGCTCACTGCAGCCTTGAACTCTGGGCCATAAGCGATCCTCCCACCTCAGCCTCCCAAAGTGCTGGAATTATAGGTTTGAGCCACCACGCCTGGCCATAATCTCTTCTTATGAAAGCGTCAGTCATACTGGATTAGGGCTCACCCTAATGACCTCATTTTAACTTAATTACCTCTTAAAGATCCTATTTCCAAATAACAGTCACATTCTGAGGTACTGAGGGTAAGGGCTTCAACTTATAAATTTGGGGGTATTCCTCGTTAATGTTTAATAAAGAAAAAAATAAATTTTTAGGTGACACAATTTAGTTCATAGCACCACCTGAGAATAGAGAGGCCCCAAGACACATTCCCAGCCTGTTCAATGCCACCTCTACCCAGGGACATCTCCCCCTGTCTGTCCAACCCAGAGGCTTCCAGCCCTCAGATCTGAACTCCCAGTGTGGCCCCCAGGAAGGTCGTTACCTCCCACGTTATGTTCAATTAAACTCCTGGTGGATCAAAGAGTGACTTAAAAAGTTGTAAAAATAAAACTAATAGGGTTATAGATGAATATATTTCAAACTTCCAAACAGAATATGACTTTGTAGGCTTGAAAAGATGGAAATGTCTCAAAGGAAAAGATTGAAACATTTGGCTACTTGATTTTTTTTTCATTGGATATATAATATCCAAAAAATTTTAACAAAATACAATGATAAATGACTTAGAAAAATAAACCCAAGAAATGTGAAAAGGTACAATGCCCTTAATATATGAAAATTTTGTATGCAATTTTATGAAGAATACTATTATACCATCTCCAATAGAGAAACGGGTAAAGAATATGCAAAGATGGTTCACAAATGAACACATACTAAATAATAGTAAATGTTCAATCCAAGATCAAAAACATGAATCAACTTCGTAAAGATCTTTAAAAAAACACCCAGTGCTGGCGAGGGTGCAGGGAAATGAGCACTGCTCTGCGCCGCGGCTGAGCTGCCTGACAGCATGAGGCCAAGGCTGCCCGTTAATCCCCAAGCCTGGGTCCTGGCCCAGGGACATCTGGAAGGGTTGGGACTTGAAAGAGGACGAGTAGGGACCCTGCTCTGGGCCTGGCCACCCCCAGGTCTATGAGTTTTCCACCAGGCTGGCTGCCTGCAGACTCAGGATGGCGTAGACAGCTCAGGTCAAGTGGGAAGCAGGGCGTTTGGAGCCCAGCGGTGTCGTCTGGCAGGGCACACAAGCAGCAGAGGTTCCCACATTATCCACAAACATGTGTAAATATCGCAACGGCTCCTAATGTAACCAAGAAAATCACTTCCCGTTGTTTCCCCTTCAGTGATATTTTCTGCTTGGCTGAGTTTGCTTAGCACACTGGAAAGGCCAACTCATCAGTTCTTGTTGTTAATCAAGAGCAGTAATTGTCCGAGTTCAAAGCCTCCTGACTTAGACTCTGCTGAATAGGATAACAAGTTCCAAAAATGCAAAGTGGTAGTTTCTATAAATGGGCTGTTTTAATAAGGAAGGCCCCTGAAGAGGGTTTGGAAAGAAAACCTTCTTGTGAAGTGGAATTAAAACATTATGCATAGAGCATAGCAAATAAAATCATAAAACCAGAAGTTCTTAAAGCAGGGACGATGTGGATGCAGACTCATTTTCTCCTTTACTGTGTGAACTCGTGTGTTGGTTAAGGCGATGCCAGCTGATGTCACAAACACATCCATAGCTTCAATGTCTTAACTCTATAGAAATCTTTTTCTGCTCATGTAACGGTCGAATATAGCATTTCCAGTAGGCAGGCAGTCTTCCACAAGGTGACTCAGGGATCCAGGCTCCTTTCTTGTTTTGGGTCTGCCATCTTCAACACGTGGCTTCCAAGTTGACCTTGTTTGTCTGCACCAGGCCTGCAAAAACAGAAAAGAGCACAGAGGCTCCTGCCTTGGGAGGCTTTCCTGGGCAGGGCTGGAAGTGGCACCCACCATTTCCACTCACATTCTACTGGCCAGAACCCAGTCCTGTGGCCATACCCAGCTGCAAGAGAGGCTAAAGAAATGGAGTCCAGCTGTGTGCTGAGGAAGAAGAGGAAATGGGGGACAGCGAGCCAAACTGTGTCTTCACAACACCCGTGAATTCCAGAGAATTCAAACCTCAGCTTCGCTCAGTTTTTTTCTGCCAACTCTGGGGCAGTGAAGGGCAGAATAAGTTGAAGCAAAAGTGTGGCATGGACGTTCCCTGCCCAGCTCCCTGCTCCTCACTTGTGCCCTGCCTTCAGCCGAACTCAAACTGATATCAGGCTTGAAGAACAAGCGTGTTACCGGCCTGGAAGAACCAAAGGAATCTCATGGCTTGTCATCAGCTGTCCTGCTCCTGGTCCACTCTGATCTTCTGCCTTGCTTATAAATATGGGGCTTTTGGGGTTGAGTTGTGAGAAAGAATACCTATTAGCATTTATTGAGCATTAACTGTCTACCAGGCACTGAAATTTTTCCTGTTGTCCCAGAATTGCACAGCCAAGGCCCAAAGTTGAAACCAAAAGTTCATGGAGCCTCCAACAGTTGGGTCCAGTCGCCTCCTACAGTGTTGAGAGGTGACGATTCAGAGAATGGGTATGACCACCCAGCAACACCCCCTATTCATCCCATCACCACCACCATCACCCCAAATGTAAAAAGATTGAAAGAGGAAGAGGTGGTCAGATTGGGGGAAGATGTGGATTCAAGGAAAGGCTAGTCCTTCCCCTCTCTGGGGGCAGAGCCACTGCTTTCTCTCCGAAGCCAAGGGACAATGGCTTTCAGAGAATCCCTTGGAAGTGTGGAGGTATCTTCAAGAAAAGGAGAGCAGAATTTCACCCCTCGTATGGGCATCTGCTTGGCCAGCAGATCTGGTGACCTGCCTTTGTATACACTGAAGCAGGGAAAAGGAAATATGCACATGCCTTGTGAGCCGTGGGGACATCATGGATGACAGCCACCTTCACGCTGCCCTGCTGGAACCCCACCCCAAAGAGCCTCTTCTGGAAGCTGGAGGCTATGATGGAGTCTTTTGTGGGAGGTGGGAGGAGTAAAAGAAACAGCCACATCTCCCCCCAGCCCGGCCCTGTGCAGGAGTTGGGGAGGGGGCATACGGGATGACCAAATGGTAGTGAAAGTCAGAGATTCTGCAGATGTAATTAAATCCCTAACCACTTGACTGTAAGTCAATCGAAAAGGAGCTTATCCTGAGTGGACTTGACCTAATCAGGAGATTTCTTTAAAAGAGGATCTAGAGGTCAGAGAAGCAGATGTCCTGTTTTGGCCTCGAAGAAGCAGAGTGCCGTGCTGTGGAGACACGGGAATGGCAGGCAGCCTGCAGGAGCTGAGGACATCGGTTCTATAACCACAAGGAACCAAGTTCTGTCAACAACCAGCGAACGTGAAGACAACCCTGAGCCCTAAATGAGCTGCAGCCTCAGCCAACACTGTGATTTCAGCACTGGGAGATCCCACAGGCCGGACCCAGCTAAGTCATGCCCCAGCTCCTCATCCACGGAAACTGTGAGATAAGAAATTGATGTTGTTTTAGCCACTGAGATTGTGGTAACTGGAGCCACAGAAAGGGCTGGTCTGCTCTGGAGGATGGAAGAGAATGCCAGCTTTGAATTATGCTTGAGACTGAAGTTTCAGAAAGAATAGGACAGAATATTAAATACCAAAATCAAACTGTTCTAATAAAAAAATGGAAGTTATTAGAAAGTCCTGGAATTTGACCAAGATGTCAAGCAAGGCCCTGCCTTCCTATCAGAAATGGGAAGAGTCAGTTCTACATCATGCAGCTGGGGGAGCTGAGGGAAGGACAGGAACTCGTGATGTTTATACCTCAAGAGTTGTGATGCCTTAATAAACTGATTTCACATGCATTATCTCATTTAATTCTTACAATAACACTGTGAGGTGAGTACAGTTATTATCATCCTCACTTTTACTAAGCCTGGAGAGCTCAGCTCTCTCACCCCAGGTCACACAGATGGTAGCCGTGTAGCCAGGACTTGAAGCCAGGCTGTGTGGTGCCAGAATGGAGGTCCCCAAGAGTGGCCACATGCTCAGCTCATGCGCTCTCAGGGCTGGGCCCTACAGCAGGCAGTGAAGGCCTGGTGGAGACGCTCAGGGGATTCTCCTACCCTTCATAAGAAAAGCACCTGCTGGTGACACCTTCAGAAAGGGTCCCCAGGGCCCTTCGCCAATTGTGCCTCACCTTGGCACTCTTTGATGCATTGAATGTCAAATCCAGGTAAAACCAAAATTCCAGTAAAAGTCATGAGTCAAATGGGGTGACCCGGAACTGCTGTCGGGATCTGCACGTTGAAATGCAGTGCCAGTGTCTTCCTTTCCCGCAGCCAGTAACCACTCCTGGATCTCTGCTCCGTGCCAGGGTCTCTGCTAGGCCGAGCGACCATGGGACAAAGGTGAATGGGGCATGATCTCGGCCGTGAGAAGTGCCCATCTGGTGGGTGGGGCGGCAAATCCACAACAGAACAGTAGTTCTGCCAGCAGCTACCAGGCGCTGTGGGACAGGCGGGCCTGCACAGGAACGGGTGTGCTGGCAGCACCTGGCACCTGTCCTGAGCAGGTAGGATGTGCACTCAGCACAGCCCTGTGAGGAGGCTCTGTACATTCCCCAGATGAAGAAACATATTCCGGGAGGCTGGCATGTTTGTCATTTTTCTTGTTTCCCACGGATAAAGCTATCTGGGGAGGAGGTGGGCACCCTCTCACTGAGATGCCCAAGGAGGCTGGGTATCGTTAGGCAACACTGAAAAGGCTCATCAGATAGTGACTGGATGGGGCACCTGTGAGCGTAAAATGGGATTTCATTTTTTTTCCCCCAAAATAGGATCTCTCTCTCTGTTGCCTGGGCTAGAGTGCAGTAGGGATGACATCTTAGCTCACAGCAACCTCAAACTCCTGGGCTCAAGCGATCCTCCTGCCTCAGCCTCCCAAGTAGCTGGGACTATAGGTGCATGCCACCACAACCGGCTAATTTTTCTAGTTTTTGTAGAGACAGGATCTCACTCTTGCTCAGGCTGGTCTTAAACCCCTGATCTCAATCAATCCTCCCGCCCCATCCTCCCTAAGGGTTAGGATTACAGGTGTGAGCCACCATGCTCAGCTGAATTTCATTTATTTTTAAATTGTTGTATTTTTTAAAAAAACAAATATGTAGTTTAAAAATTCGAACAGAACAAAAAAGTACACAGTGGGTCTCACTCCCACCCCAACCTCACAGCTCCCTCCCAGTTCTCCTTCCTGTGACTGCAGTCTCTGTGTTTGCTCCCAGAGATAATGTATGCATATATTATATAAGCCTATATATAGAGTGTGTGTATCAGTGTATGTACACATATATTTTCAGCCATAGAAGCTAGTTTCTTAGTAAAATTTCCTTTTGAAAAAGTCCAATTTTTTTCTTGGCAAAGCTAGAAAGAGTAAAATATTTTTTCAAATCCTTGTTAAATATTTATTTTGCTGCCTGTAATTGTTAGGATTAGATCAACTGTGAATGACTGAAAAATCCAGAATCACAGTGGCTAAAACAAGATAGATTATCTCCTCTCACGTACGGAGTCTGGAGGTCGGTGATCCATGGCTGACACAGCAACTTGGCTGAGGAGGTCAACAGGGACCAGACTCAGTCATCCTTGCCCTCCCGAGGCTGCGCCCCTCAGCCCCAGGCCCAAGATGGTAGCATCAGGATCCCAGACAGCAGGACAGAGGAGACGAAGAACAGAGAATCAGCTCTCTCTTGAGTAAGGTCCTGGGAAGCAGGCACTTGACTCTCCTGTGTATGTACCACTGACCAGACTGGATCACGGGGTCGCATCTAGCTGCAAGGGAGGCAGCAGATATGATCTCTACTCTGAGTGGGCCTGCTTGTCCAGCTACAAACTCTGTTACCCTGGGAACAGGAGAGTGTGGATATTGGAATATGACCAACAGTTTCTACCATATCTCTACCGCCTAATTGATCAGAGCAGAGACACATTTCTTCATTTATTCAACCAATCATTATTGAATAGGTGTTTGTTGAATTGAAGGGAGATGGGGGATAGGGCAGACTTGTGTGGGGATGCCAGAGGACTCAGACCTGCTTCAGAAACTCACAAGGGGCCAGCTGAGAACCCCCTTCCTCCCAAGAGAACTGTCGTCACCCTGCCCGATTCCTCTCACACCCACATCAGAAGGTCCTCATCTGGGACTCAGTCTCTCCATCCGAACAGTGGAGTAGGGGACGTAAGGTTGAACCATAGGATCTCTGGTCTTTCCATCTCAAAATCTCAATGAGTGTATGGTTCCAAATGAATCACAGCCAAGGGACCAAGCATTTACTATGAGGACTCGGAGTCAAAGGTGAGAGATCAAAGAGATTCAGGGCTCCTTGGGTCTGACCTTCCCTGTGGTGACCCTCATCCTTTAAAAGGCCCTTGGAAGCCACCAGGCAGTTTACCCAGATCTCAGTGAACACAGTACCCACTCAAAGGCTGAGAAGAAAGTAGGGAATGATACTGCAGGACTCTGGCCACAATGAGGCACCTGCCACTGGACATAACCCCCTAGCCAAAGAAGTGTCAGGATGCCAATCGGACTGCCTGTCAACAGAAGTTTTCAAAGGGGAACTATTAAAAATGGTGACTTGTGGGTCCATGAGGGACAAACAATGGGGGGAGGAGTGTGGCTTCTACAAAGAGAAGCCTGATGCCATGAGGCTATTTTTTTTGAGGAAGAATGATGTCTGGGTGAGAATAAACCAAAAGATGTTACTATTTAGTCTTCAAATGGCTTTAAGGATGTTCCACAGGAAATCCACTAGAAGCATGGAGTTTTTAAAAAAGTCTTGGGTCATTTCCTCATGGTTAACAAACTGACTTTGGGAAAGAAAGCCAAATGTGGGAATTAACGGACACTTCTCTGAATGCAAAATGGTAACATTTTCTAATTCTCTAGGGACTGGGATTAAGTGGTTTTAGTTAATATTTGATAGTTATTAAGGAGAATTCCTTGTGAGGAAGGAGTTAAGTCAAACAGAATTCAAGTATTGGAAGAGCTTCCAGGCTACAGGGTGAGCTTCAGTAGGGTAAAAGAACCAGCCACGGATTTGGAGCAGAAGGCAGAGCCAGGAGCCACATGGAGACGGGACTGCCCAGGACTAAACTTATGCTTAATCAAGGAATTTTAAAAATAGGAAATATGCCTATGGACTGTTTGGCCAATCACAGCCCTGGGTGTGTGGACATAGCAGCACTAACATGTAGAGAGAGGCCGGCCACACCCCGCTGTCCATGGTCCAGAGGCATCCTTCAGCCCCAGACCAGCCAACAGATGTTTCTCCTTTTGCCAGGACACTAGGGTTTCTATACAACTTCTCCAGCAATTCTGAACCCGGTGAGGGTTTTAATTTTCTATTTTGATGAAAAATGTGTGGTTTATACACTGTCGCAGGACAAATAGAATTGGGATTTATGTTTCACAACTTACATGGTTTGTTTGGGTTTTTTCCATATGTCTTTGACAGTCCTATCACATTTCTGACAGTTATAATTTTTTTTCTTTCTGGGTATTTGGGGAGAGGCAGAAAACATGTTTTTACCCTTTCTCCACTAAGTCTTGCTTGGGAGTAATTGTGTGCAATATATGGACCCATGTATGTGCATCTTATTAAGAGAATATTTGCATGTATGTGTGTAGTGTGTGGGGTTATATGTTTGTGTGTGGGCTGCAGTGTGTATGCATGTATATGTTAACTGTAGTCCTATGTATCTGGATATGTGTTTGTGGGGTGGTGGTAGTGATGGTGGTGGTGGTGGTGGTGGTGGTGTGCGTGTGTCTATAATAGAAATATCAGCCAATCAGATGTTATTCTAATTCAGATGTCATTAGTGATCAAACCTTTCTCCTCACAATGTCATGCACTAATGTGTGCTGGGCCTGCCAGCAGTTGAGAAAGGTCAAATTGTTCTCCGTGCCCCACATTCCGTGTGTTTTCAATTAATTTCACATGTGTGTTTTCACGTGTGGTGCTTTAATTATAGAGGTGAAGAAAATGTCTCATTCCCAATTATTAATCAAGGTACAATTCTTCACTATGTGTTGTCAAGTCTCCGTCAGGAAGTGCTGTTAAACAGAACATCAGTCCCAATAGTCTGACTAATTCCTTTTTCATTATTAGAGCAGATTTACAACTTTGGAGTCAGGGTGTTGGGTTTGGGTTTTTTTTTTTTTCCCACTAGAAAATTCATCTGTATCCTAGAATCAGCTTGTAGCTCAATGTAAATTCAGTGTAGAATTTAGTCAGTTATTAAGTGGATTTAAGTGGCTGAACCCTGGTGTAATCTGACCAGCAATGCATGAAGGAAAGAGTTGGAGGTGTAAAAAATGTCAAATAGCTTTCTCAGATGCATTAAACTATTAATAAAGATAAAACGATCTTTATGTTTGGGGTTTAGAACATCTCTTTTATGATAGCAAGAAGCCACTTTGATTCACGACTCGTTGGTTTCAAGGTCTGGTGTCATTATTCAGAAGGTGTCAGGAAGAAAACGGAGACAAGCTCCTCAGCAGGGAGAAAGGTGAAAAAAGAGACTCGGAGTGTAGAACTGCTCTGGCCCAGCAGGGAGAGCAGGGAGGCGCGACAGTGAAGGGATGAATATGAAAGGCAGCTGCTGATCATGTCCCCACCATGTGGAGCCCTCTCTAGAGCCACCTCCATGTGGTCCTGAGGTAAGTTTTCTGTGACTCCCTGCCATTGGAGGGCAACCTGAGTACTCTCCACTCGCTCCCAAGCCCCACGAGCTCCATCACCTTTCTCTGCCCCACTCTGTATCCCAGGAGGTGGACCTCTGAGGACCACATTGCCTGACTCCCTGCCCTCTGCCTCTGATTGGATGGATCCAGCCAATGGGAGGCACCAGCAGGAGACTGGAGCCAGAGAAGAGTGAGAAGCCAGAGGACTTATCCCCCACTTCCTCCTTTCCTCATCCCAGTTCTAGTAGTGCTCCTTCAAAAGTTACATACCTCTTCTGGCCAGTGCAGTGGCTCACGTCTGTAATCCTAGCACTCTGGGAGGCTGAGGCAGGACGATCGCTTGAGGTCAGGAATTCAAGACCAGCCTGAGCAACAGTGAGACCCTGTCTCTGCTAAAAATAGAAAAAACTAACTGGGTGTGGTGGCATGCACCTGTAGTCTTACCTACTTGGGAGGCTGAGGCAGGAGGATCCTTTGAGCCCAGGAGTTTGAGGTTGCAGTGAGCTATGATGACACCATTGTATTCTAGCCTGGGCGACAGAGTGAGACTCTGTCTCTCCAAAAAAAGAAAAAGTTACATCTTTTTGTGGCCTCTCCTCCATGGCTCCTGATCTTTCTCCAGTTTCTGGTGACAATATTCCCTCCCCTTTGTCCTAGGAGCAGTAGGGGACACTACACCATCTTACAGAGGTTTCCTTGGTCCTGCCTGCTCACATCTCTGCATGCAGTCTCATCATTAAAATGTTTTCCCTTGAACTCTTCAAGTAGGCTGACCACCTGGGACTGGGACTGATTCAGAGGAGCCTGAACCTTCTGGAACTGCCTGCATGTGTATGGGGGAGGGAAGGAAGGACTCTTCACATAATGCAACCGGTCCATGAGGAATATTGATGCCTGGCTGCCCCTCTGTCTGAGGCTTCTCCAGCACGTCACTACTCGTGCTTCCTCCATTCTTTCAACGAGCATTGGTTAGGCAGCTGCCATGGGCCAGGGAGGCCCTGCCCTATGGAGTTTACAGACCTGTGGGCCGCTCCATGTGTTTAGTGCTGTCGTAGAGAGGCTCGGGGCTCTGAGGAGCAGAGGAGGAGAGGCACTGGGCAGAGGGGCCAGGAGGAAAGTTTTCCAGATGAAAGAACAACCACACTGAGAATCTGAAGGATGAGGAAGACAGATGTCGGAGGAAGGCAGTTGCGGGAGGGAGCACAGGGACAGTGGTATTCCTGGTAGAGGAAACGTGTACAAAACCTCAGAAGTGAGTGAGAGGTCGGGGCATCTGGCAGCTGCAGAGGGAGCAGGGAACCAAAGTGTGTGTTCAAAAGAGGGGCGGCTAGAGAGAAAGCCACAGGGGACATTTGGAGACGGCAGCCCTCCTCCACCCCACCACAAGCCCAGCTAAGAGGTTCTGCCTTTATCCTGAGGGCCAGAGGGCCTTTGGACATGCCCAGATTCACATCTGTAAAAGAGCCCTTGGTCCACAGTGTGGAGAATAGAAACAAGGCAGGAGGCAGGTGACGACATCAGAGGAACCCAGGTGAGACGGGCTTACCAGGGGATTAGAAGTGAGCCTACATGACTCCACATGAACCCCACACTTTCCAGATGGAGACATGAGGCCCAGAGAGGGCCAGATCTTGTTTGGGTCACACAGAGAGACAGTGGCTCAGGGTCCAGGCTGCCAAAATCAGGGCGAGAAGAACAGGTTACCTGGGGCTGGGAGGAAGACCCCTTCGGGAGGTGTTGCAGGGACAAGCTCTGAGGCCCTGGTCACCTACATGTTTCCTTGCAGAGCTGGGGGGCTTTGGATCAGTGGGACCCGAGAACCTCACCCGGGTGCACCCCGGGCACCTCCACCCAGCACAGGTGACTGGCACATCCCACTGAGATCATGTGAATATTAAGCTAATCAAAGCCTTGCTTGGGAAGGGATGGGGCCCAGGAAGGCGGCCCTAACGAGCTGCGTGTCACTCCCTCCACCCCGCGCGTCTTGCGCTGTCCCATTTGTCTGGCTGTAATCTACATTTCAAATGATTACATGGGAAGCTGAAGTGGTAGTGACAAGGATAAACGAAGCTTGTTAAACTAATAGCTGCACTAATGCCCAAATATGTGAACTTCCCGACGCAGGCCGCATCCCAGCCTGGCGGAGCTGTCAGCCCCGCTCCCCCGGGCTCCGCCGCCAGCAGCGGCCACATGATGAATGGCCCTGTCGACCAAACTCATCCGGGGCCCAATTAAACAGGCAGAAATGAACTGGAGCCGTCAGGCAGCCGGGGAGGGGGGACGCAGGGAGGGGGAGGCTGAGCCGGGCTGGGGGAGAGGCTGGCAGCGGAGGGAGTGGGCCCAGGCGGTGGCGGGGGAGGGCAGAAGGGAGAAGCGGGGCCAGATACTGAAACTTCCCCTTATGAAACTGACAACGGGCCACAAGGTGGGAACGGTCGTAGGGCCTTGAACTCTGCAAAGGTATAGGCACAGTTAAAAACGTACATATAACCAGCCATTGTCCCCTAGCTTGCTTTCCTATAATTGCTACTCAGGAGCCACATAGCTGATGGTCATAAAGATTCTTAACTTTCTTAATTACTCCCATAGATAACATCACCCTTGTGAAACTTAAAGCTAGTTTTTGAGTTATCTTCCAGGCTCTGCATTCCGGTGGACCCGCTGACCCGTGGGGACCAGTGGCCTATGTCAAGGAACTGACTCATCCGGTGTGACCTCCATCCAGGAAATGACTCGGCATGACAAGACAATTTCTGCATCCCTATGCTCCACCCCGAACCTAGCAGACCCAACTGCCTAGCCCTGTGCCCACCAAACTATCTTCAAAAATCCATTCTCCCAAATTCTCGGGGAGAAGGATTTGAGGACCTCCTGTCTCCTCGCATGGTGCCAGCGATATTCAACTCTTTCTGTGCCGTGACCCTGCTGTCTCCATGTGTTGGCTTCCTCTTGAGCAGAGGGCAGCGAACCTGCTAAGGTGTAACGAGACCGAGGAGAGGGGGCGTGGGGGGAGGGGAGGAGAGACAGAGAGGCAGAGAGAGACCGAGAGGGAGAGACCGAGCAGCAGAGCGCACAGACATGCGCAGGGTAGGAGAGTCGCCAGAGACGCCAATACAGAGACATAGGGACCCCAGAGTGCGCAGAGACAGCGAGACGAGACGCCAGGGACCCGGGCGAGAGCGAAGGGCGGCGGGGCGGGGAGCAGAGGAGGAGAGAAAATACGATCCCGCAAGTCCTGGCAGCTCGGCAGCGGCAGGGAAGTCGTTCTGTCAGAAAATGGTCATTTAATGGTTTGCCGAGCCCGCGACAGATATGTCATCTGAGGCGGCTAGGCGGCAGTCCCAGGGCATTTCATTTATTAATTACCAGCTTCCAGCGGCTCCCTCCATCCCTGCCTCGCGCCGTCATCAGCTGGCCCGGCTGGAGGCCCCCCACCCGCGGGCGCCTCGCCCCATTTTCCGGAGGAGACGCCCAAGGCCAAGGCCAGAGAAGGGCAGACCTGCCAGGTGGGGCCAGCGCAGTCTCCAGCCCCCTCCCGGTCTAGTCCCAACCCCAAGCCAAGCCTAAGGCAACCGGGAAGACTTCACTCAGGCCTCTTCTTTTCTGCAGTGCATACATACCAGACTTTGTAATTCATTAATGTAGTGCATCGCTCACTAGTAACTGTGCTGGTTTTGTTTTTATGTAAACTCATTTTTACGGCCTTCTGATCAATCTTTTCCCCTCTCAGCAGTTCCTAAGCCTTTGAAAGAGCCTTAATTCTAATTTCCTTTAATTCAGACTCAAAGAGCTAGTCTCCACCTTCAAGCAGAGGTAAGTGCTAATATTCTCTCGGGTGGCCCCTTGTCCATGAGAAATGTTTCACCAGGAATGTTTAGTAAAACAAAAACGTACCCACACACATTGTGTTCGTGGCAAGCTCTACCCACTGGGCAGTTTGCACTCAGGGAGCTGGCAGCCACCCAACCACCCCTCCTCTCCCTCCCAACCTCCAGCCCCCTTCCCAGCTGACCTGGAGCTGTCTGTCACTGAGGAAGGGAAACTGCAGGGCATTTCCCTGTCCCCAGAGAGTCAGGGGCTACTCTGGGCTGCCCAAGTCCCTGGTCGCCATCCTTCACGGGCTCTGCTGACTGATCACTCAGGATCCCACGATCACAGAGTGGGCCAGAGACAGGCCCAGAGCCAGAGCACAGGTCACCTGACTTCCCACAAGGCTCTTCCCCCAACACAACAGAACCACTGTCCCCTTGGCATCAAAACCCCATGGGGGAGCAACTAGACCCTACTAAAAGCAGATATCCAAAGCTTTAATTAATCTTGTCATATGAAAATTATGGACCATGCCTGTCTTTAAAAGCTCACTATGTACACACACACACACACACACACACACACACACACATAAAATTATTATTCTCTCCTTAAATGACTGGCCTCTCAGATTTCTGGGATGAACAATCTGGTTTGTAAACACTCCCCATGGATCATTTCCTCTACAGTAGACAGCCTGAGGAAAGGCCCATACTAGCTCTCAGCTTATGTTTGTCAGCTCAGATTCGCTTTCCTAGGGCTCTGTTCTTCACTGTGTGCTTTGTCCGGGGCCGCTGGTCAGTCCTGGGACAGGCCTGGCCAACCTTAGTACCTCTTCCTTCTGCAGCAGTGATTGGTCCAAGAGATGGGCATGTGACCCATCAAGACCAGAGTATAATACTTCTCTGGGATTTACATACACAGAAACTCCCTCTTTCTGCTGCAACGTAAGGCTGGAGCTTCACACAGCTCTTTTCTTTACCTGCACGGAGGAAGCCCAGTGGCAATGGGAAATAGTGAGGCCAATACACAGATGAAAATGAACCCAAGAAATAGAGAGAGAAAGAGAGAATCCCAATGACTTAATTCAAGCCCTGGATTCAGCCAAGCTGAATCAGTCTCATGGGCCAATTAATTTTCTTTATTCTTTTTGAAAGATTGATTTGGGGTTCTTTTCCTTGCACTTGAAAGAGTCTCAAAATTAATACAAGACCCTTTCCCATGTCAGCCTATTATACACTACTGTTGGTATGCACACAGCCCTCTACTCTGAGCCACTCCGGGTACAGAGCTCCCACACACATTCTCACAACTAGGGAAGAAGGCTCCAGAGACAGGACCCTATGTCCCTACCTCTCCTGCATTGTCTTCTCAAGGTCTTGGGGTTTCTCTTTGTGGCCAGAGGAAAGCCCCTCTCTGGACTCAAGGGTGGCCAGAGGCTCTGAGATGTTTTTGGGTTACTCACAAGGCTATTTCCAGGGGAGAGGAAAAATCCTCTTTCACCCAAGTGCTCTGATCACATCACTCTCCTATTCCAGAACCTTCAGTGACTCCCTACTGCCAATGAGGAAAAGTCCAGACCCTTTAGCCTGGCATTCAAGACTCTTGAGTCTGCCCCAGATTCCTCATCCTCTCTTTCCTACCTCTGGGTCTTTGCTTGTGCTGTTCCTCCTCCTTCCTGTGGAACACCCACCCGTGAAAGTCCTTCCTGTCCTTCTAGGCCCAACGCAAGCATCACCTCTTGTAAGCAGCCTTCCTCATTTCCCTAGCAATAGTGCAGCTTGTCCTGGGACCTCTCCTAGCATGCTGTCCATCCCTCTTTGTGGCTTATCATATAGTCTGTCTTGAATTAAATGTATTATTTCTTCTGCCTGATGTGTTCTTCCCCCACCCCATCCTACCCCCAAACTCTTAATTCACCCTTTAGGTCTCAACTCAAAGATCACTTGTTCAGAGAAGCCTTCCTTGGCTGCCTCCCCCTGACAAACTCTGTTACCCTGGTTTTCTTGTGCTCACAGCACTCTACACTCTTCTACAACAGTGCTTATTGTACTTTATAACAAAATATTTATTACTATAATTATTTGATTAGTGTCTGTCTCTTCCTATTCGAACACATGCTCCCTGAAGGTTGAGACTTTTGTTTTGTAGCTAGAATGGTACCTGGAACATAAGTCAATATTAGTAGAACCACTATAGGTAGAATCAATAACTGAATGGGTATATGAATGAATAGATAAATGTCTCCCTTAGCACCTTACTAACTGGGAGTTAGGGTCAGGGATTATCAGTGATCTTTACACCCCTCATTGTTCCTAGCATATAGTCACAGTAAATGGTCAGTGGATGTGAGTTTAACCATCAGCAGGCACATAGTTTATGGGAATTCCTGGACTCTAGTCATGGCTACAACATGAGTCAGGAACCTAGGGCCCCAATCTAAAGTGGGTTAAGAACTGAAAAATTCTAACAATAACCACACAGAGAGAATATTCCCTAATCCAGACACACTAGGGCTTCAGAAATGACTGTAGCAAGCCCCTCTGCCCTTAGAAGCACATAGTACAGTTGTCCTGAGTGAGTTTTTCTGACCCATCACCTCTCCAATGGGGTATGACATCGTTCTTGAATTTTATTGCTACAAGATGGGCTCACTCAACTCCTCAGTAAACAGTATTACATAAGCACCATGCACACACATGCAAATCCAGAGTGGACAATAACCCCAGGTGTTTGGGAGTGTTTGATGGGATGGCCGCAGAAAAGCAAGCCAGGAGCCAGCTTTAAAAAACAGTATTTATTTATTACAATTGGCAGAGCAATAGAGAAAATTGCCACTTAGATAGGATTTTTCATTTTGCAAAGTGTTTTGTAATCAGCACAATTTCTCCCAATGATTCTTGAGGACAAGTTGTTTTTGTCATTCCCATTTGCAGCCAAGGAGAAGGTAGTGGGGAAAAGTGAAGGAAAGTGCTGTGCTGCCACTTAGGCAGAGCTCAAGGGGAAAGGAGAACGCCGCCGGCGTAATTGAATGCAAGCAATGTTTTTGGAATGTCTGCTATCTGCTGAGCACTTGGGATCTGGGTATACACAAGACCTGCATAAGAATGGGCTCTGGCTCACCATTGGTGTCTCTGGGGGTATATGCCCTTTGTCTCATCCAGAGAGGAAAACAATGTGTTATCTCTCAGTGCCTCCACTTATGACTTTGCTTGGCCACCTCTCCTTTGAAACTTCATGTGGGTTGTATCAGTCAGGTAATGCTGCCATAACAAATAATCCCCAGATCTCAGTGCCTTAAAACAACAAAATTTTTTTTCTACCTCAAGCCATATGTCTATTGTGGATTAGCAGGGGGGCTCTGCTCATTGTAGACACTCAGAGATCTAGCAGACGGAGTAACTTTCACCTCAAATGTCATTGGTTGGTGAGCTAGGGGGAAAAAAAAGAGTTCTGGAAACTCTTGCATTAGTAATAAGTTCAATGCCCTGATGTGGAAGTGACACATATCACTTCAGAGCTTGCTCCTTGGCCAAAACTAACCATACAGACTCGCTTACCTATAAGGCATCCAGGAAGCGCAACACATCTGTGCCCAGAAGATGGAGAAGACTAGAAATAATTGGCAAATAGCACTAATAACTTCTATGCAAGTTGAATTTCATCCCGTGCCAAGAAGAAAAATTAAAGCCAAATGTTTGAGCTTGTCCTTAAGTCTGGAAAAATATCAACTTTGTGGGTAGAAGGGATTTTTGCAACTGATTAGTTGTGCTTTTTTTTCAGGAAGGCAAAAACAAAACAAACAAATCAACGAAAAACTCCCAACACCTGAGACCTGTGCAAAGACTGACTTTTACCAAAATCAAGAGTGTCTTGAGATGTATTAAAGGCAAAAAGCCTAGTTAATGCAATAAGACAAGAAAAATAAATAAAAGGCATACAGATTGTAAAGGAAGAACTAAAATGATCTCTATTTGCAAATGACATGACTATGGATCATAGGAGATGCTAAAGAATCCACCAAAAATAAATATTAAATATAAACCTAATAGAACTAATAAATGAATTTAGAATAGCGCGGTGTACAAAAGCAATATAAAAATCAATTGCATTTCTATACATTAAGAGTGAACAATTAGAAAATTCTATTAAAAATAGCATTCAAAAACACCAAATACTTAAGGATAAACTTAACAAAAGACAGGAAGATCTTCTACACTGAAACTATAAAACAATGCTGAACAAAATTAAAAAGACCTAAATAAATCAAGTAAATTAAAATTTGAATGAAAAAATCATCATTGAAAGACTCAGTATTATTATAACATCAATTTTCTGCAAATTGATCTAAAGATCCAATGTAATCCCAATCAAAAAGATTTTAAAATGTATTGGAAAGGCAAAAGACCAATATGATAGCCAAAACAATCTTGAAAATGAATTACAAAATGAGGAGACTTACCCTACCAGATTTCAAGACTTACTACAAAGCTATAATAATCAAAACAGCGTAGTTTTGGCAAAAGGATAGACAAGTCTATGGAACAGAATAAAGGGTTCAGACGTAGATCCACACATATATTGTCACTTGATTTTTAATAAGGAAGCCAAAGTAGTTAAATGGGAAAGAAAAATGTCTTTGACAAATCATGCTGGAACAACTGATATCCATGTGAAAAACAAAGAATCTTGATCCTATCTCACACCGCACACAAAAATAAATTCAAGGTGGATCGTAGACCTAAAGGTAAAAGTGAAAACAATAAAGTTATTAAAAGAAAACATAGACTATCTTTGTGATCATGGGATAAACAAAGATTTCTTAGAAAGGACACAGAAAGCATAAATCATAAAAGGAAAAAATTGAGAAAATGGACTTGATAAAAATTAAAGCTCCTGCTCATCAAAAAATACCATCAAGAAAGTAAATAGGCAAGCCACACAATGAGAAAAAATATTCACACCACAGTCACTTGACACAAGACTTGTATTTAGAATGTATAAACACTCACAACTCAATAATAAAGACAAGCAGCACAATTTATTTAAAAAAAAAGACTTGAACAATCACTTCACAAAAGAAGATATATAAATGGCTAAAAAGTACACAAAAAGTCAGTTAACATCATTAGTCGTCCAGAAAATGCAAATCAAAACCACGATGAGAGATCACCACATACTGTCTAGAATGGCTAAAATGATAAAGGCTGACAACATCAGATGCTGGAGAGGATGTAGAACAAACGTAACTCACGTGTACTGCAGTTTGAAGTGTAATATGGTACAATCATTTCTGAAAACTGTTTCACGATTTCTTGAAGAGCTATGACCCAGCAATTTCATTTCTAGGTATTCATCCAAGAGAAATTAAAACCTGTGACCTCAAAAAGGCTTGTACAAGAATTGTCATAGAAATTTTGTTGAAATAGTTGTTAACTGGCTACAACCTAGATGTCTATCAACAGAGTAAGCTGTGTTATAGCCAGCCAGTGGAACACCACTCCGCAACACAACAGAATAGACTGCAGATTCATGCAACAATGCAGACAAATCTCAAAAATATTAGGATGAAAGGAAGAAATCAGACTCAAAAAGTATATAATATGTGATTCCATTTATTCCAGAGTAGGCAAAACTGACCTACATTAATAGAACTTAGATTAGTGGCTGCTTTTGGGTGAGGATGGGGGTTTCCTGGAAAGTTCTGTCAATATACGTTCACAGAAACTGATGGAACATACACTTGAGATCTGAATGGTTCATTGTGTGCAAATTATACCTTATGGGTCAACTCCTATCTGCAAGGGAAGCTGGGCAATAATGTCCTCTAGATGTTACAGATAATAGCTTGGCTTCATCACTAAGTACGAATAAAAAGGAAGGCTGGATATCGGGCAGGCAACTATACACACTCACACACTTGTGATCCCAGACCTTGTTCTCAGAGCATCATACATTGACTATTATTATTTTCCACTGTTCAGATGCCAGATCTGTGCTACACAGAGTATTGAAACTCAATGTCATGGCATATGGAGACTGCTTGAAGGGATCAGAGGTGTTTAGTCCAGAGAATATAAAATTGAGAAGACCCAAGAGTTTATCACAAATTCCTGAAGATCCCGGGGCAAGGGATCAGAGTTCTGGGTGGCCTCAAAGGGTACAGCTAAGATTGAGGGAAAGAAGGTACTTGGTGTCTGGGTCTGGTTCCATGAGAGGAAAGAACATTCTCTTAAGCACAGCCACCCCCTCTTGAGCCCCCAAGAGTCCAGTGAAGGAGACATGGCTGACAATGTCCCCATTCCATGGACAGGGAGGCTGAAGCCAGGAGAGGTCACTGACTCATCACACACTCAGTGACAGAGCCAGGACGAGAGCCTACTGCTCCTCCCTGTCCACTCAGCCTGTCCCCATTCGAATGGTTTCAGGGAGGCAATAAGGCTCAGTGGGTAAATGTGGAAACTCCAGAGTCACATACAGACCTGGGTGAGTGTCTTCACCACTCCCAAGCTGGAGGACTTGGTGTTAGTGAAACTTTCTGAGCTTTGGCTTTCCCATCTGTAAAATGGGAATGAATGGGAATCATGGTAGCCACCTCTTAAGACTGATCGAGGACTAATTGAGACACAGCATGTGGAACAGCAGAGCATCTGGCTCCACAGTAAGTGCTTGGGAAATAGTGGCTATTATTGTTTGCCCTGGAGATCCAGTGGGTGACACAGTACCCTGTACCAATGACCTTGACACAGCCTTAAGCTAACATCCTACAAGACGGAAAACATCTGGATCTTGTGCAATGTTTGCTATGCCAAGGAGGGCTGGAGGCCTATTTAAAATTGCTACTCAGTTTGCATTATCAAATGTCAAGGTTTTTTTTCTCTTCCCACAGAGTAAAGATTTTTCTTATCAAAAATCTATTCACTAAAATGCTAATGATCATCAGTGATTAGAAACTGCTGCTCAAATTTTGAAAGTTCCCAGTGGGCCTCTCAGACATGGCTTATAACTTGTCAGTTGAAGAAATGTTCTCAACAAATCAAACTTTGCTGTATATGTAAAAGAAAAAAAAAAAAGATTTCCTTAACGCTTCACTGTGCGGGTCCAGGAGGGACGTTTGAGTTAAGTGACAGAGACCACATTATAAGTTACGGAGTCAGTTCTAATAGAAGTCTCCCAGGGCAAGATATATCTCAAATATCTAGCCCCCAAAACTGCTAACAAAAGTCTGTCAAGCTTCTCTTAATTTCGATGAGCATTTACTTTGCCAAGAGAGGCAGGGTGAGCAACTTTCTTTCATTATGTTCTTTTTGCCCATCCTCTTCCTTTTCTCTTCCTCTGCCCTCCTCTTCAGAAGGAAACAGCTACAGGGATGTTGGATGCAGGCAAGTATTGCAATGCCTTCAGCTGTCCTCTGTGGTCAGACCTGGGTACCTGGGGCCTCCTCGGCTGGTCTATGCAGCCCCAGCAGAACGTGGCCTACGATGTGGTGGGTCAGTTTATCCCATGCTCTAGGCTGCCCTGGCACATGTGGGCCCTGTCAGAAACTGAGGTCTTGCCTCTCGTGGAACCTCGCATACCGTGCACTTGGCCTCTCTGGGTTCTGGGTAGTTTCCAGGATACACACGACTGGACTGTGGCAGAACTCTTACTTTGGCCATGGTTGGGGTGAGCAAAGATGAGCCAGACCAGCTGGAGGGTGTAAAGTCAGGGGGACAAGGTACTGAGCAGCATTTGGAACAGACTCTGAGCCAGGCAAGCCGAGCTCAGAGCTCTCAGAGCTCTCAGAGCTCTCAGCTCCACCACTTTGCTTATTTGTTCAAGAAATATTATTGAGCATCTATTATGTGCCAGGTACGGTGCTGGGAGCTAGCAACAGAGAGGTGAACGAGACAGATATTGTCCCTGCCCTCCTGAAACTTACGATCTGGTGGAAGAGACAATAACCAATTAATCAAACAAATAAACTAAATAATCACAGACTCTGATTCGTGTTCTAAACGAAATAAACAGAGTGCTATGAGCAATGGATATTAAAGTGTAGCCCTAGGGCCAACAGCATCGATGTCACCTAGGAGAGTGTTAGAAATGCAAATTCTCAGGCCCACCCCAGATCTACTGAGTCAGAAACTTTGGGATAGGGCCCAACCACTGGATTTTAACAAGCCCTCCAGGTGGCTCTGGTGTCTGCTGGAGTTTGAGGACTTGGGATGTGGAATGGCGGGGTGGTAAAAAGCTTCTTGACCATGGGTGGTCAAAAAGGCCAGCTCAGGGAAGGGATGCTCCAGGAGAGGCCTCAGGAACAAGAAGAGTCTGGCAAGAAGCCAGAGGAAAAGCATCCCTAGCTGTTGGATTTCGGCCTAAGTTTCCTTATCTGAATTAGAGGTGACAATAGTTCTACCGTCATAGAGTTGGGATGAAGACTCAATGGGTAAAGTGCTCAGTGCAGACTTATTCAAATGCATGCTCTTGGGGATGTTATAATTATTTCTGTTGTTTAGAGCATGATGCCACCAGGTCCCAGATCTTGGGCCTCCAACACTCAAAAGGTGGCAAGAAGGCTTTTGGGGGCCCCCATGCCAGCCTGAGGCCCAATTCCCAAGGAGTCTGTGCCATAGTGTTGGTGGAGTCAAGGCCAGAGACAGGAGCAACAAAGCTTCCCAGAGGCCTATTCCAGGGAATGACTGGGCAGCTTCCACCTACCCTCACCCTCCACCCCCATGATTTCTTCTTCTTGCAAAGAGCTCCAAAGTACCAGGGATTTTGTGCATTTTTAAAGCAGCACAGATCCTGGCAGCTTATCCCAAGATGATGTGGGACACTTTCATCTTCCAAAAGAAGGCTTGGTTAAAAGTCAGAGAAGTCCTATCTGTCCAGCCAATCAGTAGCCATTCTAAGAAGCTGGCCCGAAAGTCTACTAGGTGCACAGTCGCTGACCTCAAGGGGCGTGTGACCTACTTGGGGGAGATAAGACACATACACAGCTGCTCAAAACATGAGGCAGAAAATCCTATTAGGGAGATGTCAGGCATTCAGGGGACAGGGAGATTGATTCCTGCTGGGGTTCTGGGGACATCTTCCTGGATGTACCTTCCCTTGAGGACATCCATCATTTCTTGCAGGAGCTTCCAAGTCTAAAGAGCTTATTATTCCCTCCTGCATCACTTTGCTCTTGGGACTGTAAATCAAAAATTCAAGTTCATAGAAATCCTCAATTCTTTAGCATAGGAGAGAGAGACTTAAAGTTGGTTTAAACCTCTCTGCCAGACCTTTGGAAGGGGAAGAAGACATTTGAGAGCTGCCTCCATGGTGCTTGTTTCACAACCAGGAGGCCCTTTGGCCCCAGTTGTCCCCCTGTAGAGAGGAGGAGTTGAGGCTGCATGCTGAGTGGAGGCAGCGCTGGGACTGGACCCCTGGCCCCGCGGCCTCTGTGGGGGTAAGTGCTGGGGAGGGAGGAGGTTTGCCTGCGAACGCTGGTCTGGACTTGCTACCAGGAGCTCCTGGGAGCCCCATGCTGGGTCTTTTGGCTCTCACCAGTTACCACCAATTTCTTGTCCTGGCATCTAGAGCCTAAGCCCACCTATCTAGAATTGTCTTCTGCCCCAGGGGAGCCAGACAAAATCCCAGAGGCTAGGGCAGGGGCCAAGTCTCCTCCATATGTGCCTCCTTTTCTTGCCCTGTTTTGTTGCCTCTGGCTAATTCCCCACCCCTTGCCCTGGGCTTTGGCGCCTGAGGATCTGGGACCCTTTTGTGGGATCGCTACAGCTTCTGTGTTGTGACCTGCTGCTGCCAAGGTGTCTGCTCCCTCCAGACCCAGCCCCCCGGCGTGCTCCTATCAGGCACCCCCCACCCATGGCTCCTGCTCACCTCGCGGCTCCTTGGCTCCCACCTGGAGTGATGTTCCAGCTTCCAGTCCTCTTATGGCTGCTCCAAGAAGGAAAAAAACCCTCAACATAGCATCGAGAAAAACTACCACATTTAGCACTGCTTTAAAAATCAGTAAATTAATAAAGCTAGAATAGAAAAACATAAAAGTGTGGCTTTGACTAATAAAAATTATACTACTTAGAATCGATGAAGTGAATTGAGGTTAATTGATCATCCAGGTAACAACAATTATTTGCATCATTATCATGTGTCAGAATAGCTTTGCTATGAGTTTAATTTGATGATACCACTGAGCTCTGGTAAAGTATCCTGGGCCTTCCTGTTTGCCATGTAGCTTTGTCATCTGCTCCCAATGTTAAAAGTTTAAAAATGTTTTGCCATGTTCCGGTGTCATGGCAGTTGTCGTGGTCATAAAAAGTGATGTTAAAGGACAGCAGAGGCCATCTAAGCCAGCCTCAGGGAAAGAATCCTGCCCACACCTCTTGGAGGGTGGTCACCCAGCCCATTCTTGAGGCTTTCTGGTGACAGGGAGCTTAACTATCCACAAGGAACTCTGACCTTTGGTCAACATTAGTTGAGAGGAAGTTCTTCCATAGGTAGAGTCAAAATCTGCCTCTTTGTGGCTTTATACCATTGGCCCTGGTTCTGTTTTCCAGAAGTTAGTGAAAAGTCATCCTGTCTTTGTCATCCACATCACAATACCTCCTGTATCTTAAGATGTTGAGATTGCTAGACCCCAAGAGGCAGTGTGGTATAGTGGTTAAGAACCTAATTATTTGGGTTCAAATCCTGCTTCTACCGCCTACTAGTTATTACTATGTTGAAAGAGTTATTTCATCTCTCTATACCTCAGTTCCCTTAAGTGTAAAATGGTAATAATAGCATTTATCTTGAAGGGTTGTTGAGAGGATTAATGAGAATATATACCTCAGTGCCTGGAACATGCTAAGCCCTGTGTACATGTGGGCTGCCACTATTTTCTTAGTCTCATAGACTAAATACTCATCATTTATTCACCATTTTCGTCTGAAAAATATTTAAGACTCCTTCATATGGAAACAGTTTAGGAGTCCTGTAAGTTTCTCAGATCAAGTACAAAAACAAATAAAGAGTTGTTGTAAAAATTAAATGAGTTATTTCAAGTAAAATGCTGAGTACATTTGCTCAGTACATAGTTAGCCACCATAAATATTTGCAGTTATGGTTGTTGGTGCTTATTGAACTATTCTCAAATAGAGATGAGAAGTTGTTTGATGATATACATGTCTCAAATCTAACTGACTTTTGAATAACTTAGATGTGTACCTAAGTGAAATGTCTTAAATAAAGATTAGGCATGTGTGCAGAAAACTGCTCTAATTACTCCGCTCATGCAGACACATTCCCGTCTTTGGAGAATCACAAAGTCTCAGTTACTGTTTCCCCCCAGGTATCGTGCTTCACGGTGATGAATGGGAACTGATTCTTGAAATAGAAATGCTATTTCCACGGGGCCGCGGTAGCAGCAGGAAAGACATTCGGCTGGTGTTTGAAATGCACAGTCTTGGAGAGGAGCCCCAAAGCTGCCTCTGAGAACACCCCCAGCTCAGCTCCGAGACTCATGGAGGATGTGAAAGCTTTTCACAAGCTGGAGTTCCAGGAGCACCAGGGACAGATCCTGGGGTCACACACGAAGTGGTAGCTCCCGATACAGCTGTCCCAGACACAGTGGCTTTTCCCAGGTTAATCAACCATGCTGTCTGGGAAACCCCCAAAGCAACAAATACTTTAATCCCCTTTTTGACCACACCTTTTTTTGGTTTGGGCTGTCCTTGTTTGAGTGTGACTATATTTCACCTTGATCGCTGTGTGCACGATCTCATCAGTCTCACAATGCCCACCTGAGGTTGGGAATTTCATTCCCATTTCACAGATAAGAAAATGGAGATGAGTGTAGAGGCTCATCTGGATTGTTCACAACTATTTCGATTCTCACTTCCCACATGCTGTGAAGACAGGCATGGCCAGATTGGCTTTGGCCAATGAAACGTGCATGGAAGGGAGAGGACCCACTGTAAGGGCCAGTAAATGAGTCGTCATGCCCTCTTCATATAAGCCTGGGCTCTGGAGTTACTGGTATGAGTACAGCCTCTAGAAGATCCTTCATGAACATATAGCATGAGCAAGAGATCAACCTCTGTCATTTTAAGCCATTTAGATTTCAGAACTGTTTGTTACTGCAGCATAACACAGACTATCCTGACTGACACAGGAATATTAAAAAATATGCATAAGGTCACATCATTATGGAGTTTGGAATTTGAAGCCAGGTTTGTCTGCTTTCAAAGTCTGTGCTCCAACCACTGCATTATTCCACTGCCTCCTTTCCTCTGTCTCCCTGGGTCTTTGCCCCACAGCCTTCCCACCCAGACCTGCTGATGGGGCAGCCATGGTGTTTACGGAGGCAATCTGGACCCCAAAGGCAGGGAAGGAAGTGAGTGGACTTCCCTCTCCCACTGCTCCACTCTCCTGTGCCTGTCTCTCTCCCTCCCATCCTGAAGGACCCTTCTCCCAAAGCTCCAATCTCGCTGGGTCCCTCACTTTATTAAGACCATTTTATGTCTCCCCAGAACTCTCACAGGAAAGGTCTGGCACTCAAGACCCACCGTGAACTGCTTCCTGCTTTCTCCCCTGTGAGTATTCCTGTCTTTGCATGAAACCCTTGCACCCCACCACCCGTAAGAAACCTCATATTACCCAGACCTCCCAGGCATGACGAGGTAGGAACCGCCTCCTCCCTGATCCTTTTCATCTTCTTCTGGCCGTCACATACATGCACATGCAGACACACACACACATACATGTCAGTCCCTCCCTCCCTCCATTCCCCAGCCCCCAGGACCCCGCCCCATCTCAGCGCAGGTCTCTGCACCATCCTGGTGTGTGCGTGCTCTGCCTCCCCTCAGACTGAGGCACTCAGGGCAGGGATGACATCTGATTTCTTTCTGTGTCCCCAGACACCCCATAAGGTCTGATCCAGAGGGGAGCGCTTCTGACATTGCAGCACAGGATGCTAAACACCAGCTGCCCAAAGCCTACACTGCCACAGCGGGCAGAAAAGGGCATTTTGCAGCCTCGCCTCTCGCTCCCTTGAATGCGATCCAGTTGAAACAAACAAAAACAAACAAAACGCGTTCTCTCTGAGCCCCGGACGGGTTCTCCCCAGGCGCTGTGCTTTCAAACATCATCTGCTTTCCCACTCCAAGGTCTATCTATCATCTTCACCAGGATCTGTCCCCAAGGGGCCGTGGCACGAGAATAGTCAACATTTAACACAATCAAGGCTTGTTCCATGGCGGGGGGGGGAGTGGCGTTGGCAGGGCTGAGCATGACTTGTCTTCTGAACTGAGCGCAAACGCCTACAGATGGGATTCTCTCTCGAGACCATCCTCCTTCTTCCCCCTTTCCTGGTTTCCTTTTATTGAGGAGGTGGGGCAGGACAAATGCAAACATTGGCAGCACTTGAGGGCCGCCTCTCCCACCTTGGCCATACTTCCTGATTCTGACATGCCGTGGCCTCATTTCAGTGGCCAGGGACTGGGGAATATAGGTCATCTACACTTCGTCATGCCTCTGGTAGCAACTGCTGTACTTGGGCATGAGATTTATAGAAACGCAGCTCCCGGTGGAAAGTCCTGACTTAAAGAACAGGACTACAGGTGGGCTGGCAGGGCTGGCATGTTTAAAGAAGGGGAGAGAAAGGAGAAAGAAGATCACCAAGGGGTAGGTAAAACTGTTTTCATAAGCGTCCGTGATCGGATCAGGGTCCTCTTTGCTTCCAAGTCTCTGGTTTCTGGTTTCAGCACCTTTCCTATGGGCCACGGCAGGAATAACAAGGTGGGTCGTGGAGACCCAATTCTAGAGTTCCTCCACAGCCACGTACATGCCCAGAGAAATAATATTTCTGGACTTGACCGTGGCCGGAGGCATGCTCAGGGACAATTCAGGTTAAGTACTGCAAAACAGAGGTAAGAAGGAAAGGCCGAGAGAGAGAGAGTGGCTGCCTCCAGGAATTCTCTTCCATCTTCTCTTTGCCCTTCCAGGGTGGACATGCCCCTATTCTGCATATATGTTACTCACCTTGGCATTGAACTGCGGCTGCAGAAGTAGCCATAGTATTCTCTCACTGACCCTCTCTGCATGCCTCCAAACAGGGGGCTGAGACACCCTCACAAACCTGCTCTTTGCAAATACCTCATCTGGGAGCACAGAGAAAGAAGAAGGCAATGGATGAAGTGTGTACCATCACCAACTTGCCACAAAAACAATGAAGTTCCAGTCACTCTGCTCCCGGTGACACTGAATCTCCTGGGCCTTTGAAAGAGGATGGCTTCCCCCAAACCACCCAGGAACAGGCTGATTGATAGAGCTGAATTCATTTTTCCTCCTGACTACGGAGACAAGTGCTTACAAATTGAATGAAATTGATGCAACGTCTGCAAGTGAAGTTATTCAATTTTCAACGGCCTCATTCCGAGCCTTTAGCATGCTCCTCACAGCTTAGAGCAAATAATATTTGTTCTCTTCTTGCACAAATATGAAAATGTTTCCATCACTTTGAAAGCCCCTCTTTTGGATATTTGTAAGGAATTCCATTTCTATAAGTGTTTGCTGAGGTATTACTGGTCCCGATACCCAGCACTTGGCCGATGTTCCTTGAGTGCTATGTGTCAGGAATTTTTACATGTATGACCTCATTTTATCTCCCACAAGGACCTTCTGAGGGGAATATTTCCCCTGCTTCACAGATGAGGAAACTGAGATTTGAGGAGGTGAAATGGCTTGTCCAAGGACACATAGCCAGTCAATGGTGGATCGATCTCCAAAGCCATGCCCTCTTGTAGGGCTTCTCTGATCCATGAGATCACATAATTTCATAAAAAGGTGTTGGCCAGCTCCAGCTTGAGCTGATGGTGAGTGACCAGAGCCCAGCTCAGAGCCTTGCAGAAGACATTTATGAATGAATAAATGTGTGAGTGAATGATTAAACAAATGGACAATGAAGTGAATCTTTGCCACTTAAGACAAGGGTCCCATCTCCTCCCTTCCATGCTCCATCATTCTGCTTCTGTGACACTGCCTTGGGAGCCCTGGACCCAAGACATCCTCCCAAGTCACATCCCTCACCCCACAGGCCACCACGTGTTTGTGTAGCACACAGGACCCAAACATCAACAGCCTTATGAGAAGGAGCCATTCAAGAGCTATCTCTGCTCCTTGGAGAGCTCATTACTGTGTGTGCCAAATGGCAGCACTCGGGACAACCGTGACTACAGCTGGCGTGGCAGAGCACTGCAGCCCTGGCAAGCTCCTCTAGCCAAGCCCTTGACAGGTCCCTATGACAGTCTCCAGTAGCAGGCAAGGAAGTCTTCCCATTCGAGCAAAGGGGGAACCAGCTCAAAGAGGACGCTCACGAAGCAGAACTAGGGCGAGGCTTTCTGACACACCCAGCCCAGTGCTCAGTCTTCTGTCCAACGATGCATCCTCCTTTCTGACTACAAGACCTACTTACCCTAGGCCCTGGTTTGCAAGTAGTTTTTGATTTGAGTTGATAGGAAGGAGTATATGATTGATTAGTCATGTCTGTCATGAGCTAAGGTCGGAGTGACACCAGAGGTGAGGTATATTTATGGACCCTTCCCCAGGCCCTAACCAATATGTCTTTTTCCTCTTCAAAACAAAATTGTTTGAAATTGCCTCCTTCTTCCTGTCTTCAGCTCAATAAAATATTCTGATCTAATGGCCAGAACTTGGGGAATTTCACCTTAATGCTATCTGGGAAGGAAAGGTTTGATAAACAATTTAACATTGACTTCAAGATTGCAAGGGGAGTGTTTAAGCTGCTCAAGAGACCCACTGTCCTAAAGGACTCCAGTCCGTTAGCTTTTGCCCAACTAATAACAAGTGAGTTTTCTACATTCATGAAAGCAGACTTGGGATTTGGCTGGAGGGGCAGTGACCTGGAGAGGAAACAGCACTGGACTCAGGAGGAATGTTCTTGATCACTCACTGTATGTTTTGAAAAAGAATAAAATGGTGTTTTCCAAAATCCTTTTGAGTCAGACTTTTCTCTGATACGGGTAGGTGTACCTTCCAGTGGAGACCAGGGGTCCACCAAAAGGAGGTTTCCAGGTCAACTCAAACCAGGCCAATTCAGCCCACTTCCAGTATTTTCCCATGAGGCTGTGCTGGCAGAGAGGTGACAGGCCAGACCTTGCCCTGGAGAGTTCACAATCGAATAGGGAAACTGAGGCAACACCCCCACCCTGCAGGGCAAGCACCTGCTGGTCACTATGACTTACACCCAGAGCCCCCACCTCTCCTGCCCTGGCTTTCAGAATTCAACGAATTGAGTACACCATTCACAGAGATCCTGGTGGGTGCCAGAAATCTTGCAAAAGGGCAAAAGATCTCACCATGCTGCCCCTGCCCTGTTCCCTGCATCTTTGCTTCAGCAGTCCCACGAGACATGGAGTCTGCGCTGTTCGCTGATGGCCTTGCTCAGAAGAATGCCCAGGTACCCACAGAATGAGGTCAGATGGCCTTTGAAGCTGCTACTGTCATCACTGTGTACATTATGACAGAGCCCTGTATTGTTGGAGTTTGGCAGGAGACAGCTCAACTCAAAAAGGGTGATTGGGAGAGTTGAGTGAAGACAGTGTTTGTGAAGGTGCGGCCATGATTTAAAAAAAGACCAGTAAAGGAGGGCAGAGAGGCGCCCCGGTGCATCATCATGGTACAGATTTGCTGAGGGAGACATCAGGGGGATCCCTGAGGAAGCAGACTTGGCTTGCAGTTGAAATTGAGCAGGCTTCAAGGAGGAGGGGGCATTTGCCCTGGACTTTCTAGATTGGGTGTACATGGAGAAGGGGGAGGAAGGGCAGGATGTCTGTGCAGGGTGTTTGGAGGAGGCACAGTATGGGCTGGGGGTCGGGGGAAGACAGACTGGGGTCAGTACTGATTACAATGGCATTACTGCTAATGGTCGTGCCAACCAACTTCGGGCCACCATCCCAGGCACAAATACCATAGAAAGGAATGTTGATGGTGACATTCCAGCAGATAGCAGCAAATGTCTGGAGGAAGGAGTGCTGGGCTGGCCATATCTGCCCCCAGCCCTCTCCCCGTTGCCCTGGGCCCTAGAAAGCTGACATCTACGGCCAGCATCAACCAGGTTCTCTGCTCTCCGGCTTCCTGCTTAGCCAATGGAAGGTACCAACAGGAGACAGGGGGATGGTGGAGAGAGAGGTTGGCGTATTCATTCATTCCCTGGGCTTCCTGCCTGTTGGCTTGGCCGTGGCTGTGTCCCTCTGTCAAAGTCTTCTTTCCAGAGACAGCTCTAGTGGGATTTCATAGGTGCTTTCTCCTGATGTCCCTGAGGCCTAAGGGTGGTAACGGCTTCCCTCTGTTGCCAAGACCCCCGAAACAGCCAAGACTCTGTCACTGAGGAAAGCATCCAGGAGGCCGTGCGCCATCATGTGTTTCTGTCTGTGCCACCCCCAAGGGCACCATGATGCGGTGGGGGGAGTCCCACAGCGTCGCAATCCAACAGGAGGAATGTGAACCTTGGCTCCACCCCAACTAGCCTTTGGTTTCCATACAGGAAAGTGGACCCCAAAACTGGGGTCCAGCTTGAGGGCCAAGTGGGTTCTTGGCTTCGGGCAGGAAAGAACTCAAGAACGAGTCGACAGAGTAAAGCAAAAGCAGGTTTACTGAAGTAACAAAGAAAGAGAAGGAAGCCTTGCTCCACAGACAGAGCAGAGCTCTCTCTCGGAGCACCTGAGTGTAGCACCTTGTGAGTTTCTGGGGTCTTATTTTATACCTTTCAGTTTATTTTATACCTTTCCGTTAATTTTATATTAAGGAAAAGGAGGAGTATACATAAGATTTCTGGGAAAGGGGTGGAGAGTTCCCAGAACTGAAGTTCCTTCCCCCTTTTAAACCATACAGGGCAACTTCCGGGAATTGCCATGGCATTTACAAACTAGTGGGAGTTTCTTTTAGTATGCTAATATATTCTAATCAGGGTATAATGAGCAGTGAGGGCAACCTGAGGTCATTTTTCGTGGCCATCTTGGTTCTAGCTGGTTTTGGTCAGTTTCTCCACTGCTTCCTGTTTTATCAGAGACCTTGTTTCAGACTTTGTGACTATAGAGCAGGATCTGCCAATTCCCTGTCTCCTTTCGGGGCAAATCATTTTACGTTTCTGAGCTTCCTATCCATGGATTGATAATCCCTGTCTCAGGGCTGTTGAGAAAATTCAGTGAGGTCTTGTAGGGGGCGCGCACTAGATGATAGTTTTTCTTTTCTTTCTCCAAAGGACTGGGAGCTCCTCGAGGGCACTGAGGACACACCCTGCCCATCCTGACCCTGCCTTGGCCTGCAGTGTGGGCCCTGCCATGCAGCGGGGGTTTGGGGGTGGCTGGGATAGAGACTGGTTAGGAGCATGCAATCTCTGGGGCGTCCCTGTTCTCAACTGTGTGACCCTGGGCAAGTTACTGGGCCTCTCGTGCTCTGTTTCCTCATCTTTAAAGCAGTGGTATTCCTCACTAACATCCACGTGGGATTTGCTGGACACCAGGCCCAGCTTTAAGTGCATAAAGTATATGAACTCATTCAGTCCCCAAAACCACACCGGCAGGTGACATGGTCGCCTTTTCCTGTTTACCAAACATTTCCAGTTCCCCTTTCAGTCACCTAGTAGGGTTACATTGTCATGCTCCCTTGGAGTTAGATGTGGTGACTTGCTCTAGCTGATGAAATGTGAACGGCGGTGCTGTCTGTCACTTACAGGAGGAAGCCCTAAGTGCCAGGGCACGACTCACCGCTCTCCTCTTGCCCCTCTGTCACAGTGACCGGCAGTGTTCCACACAATGGATGTTCTGTGAGTCTGAGCCCCAGGCTGACAATGACAATGGCACAGGTCAGTGCCCTTGGCTGATGCAGGAGGGATACGTGATGCTATTGAGACCACTTCAGGCCACTGAGACCCAGGACGTGCTTGTTACCACAGCACGCCACAGCTGATCCTGACCAATACCTGTAGGGCCTCTTACTGTCCCTATTTCACAGTAAGGAAGTTGTAGCATCTATGTCCTGGGGACAACTGAATGTTACAACCATGTTGGTCCATGTAAATTGGAACCTAATTAGCCCTTAATAAACACTAGCTATGTGCATATCCATATCTCAGATAGCTATGGGCATAGTATAGATGCAAACATGGACATGACTCTGGGCCAGTAAGTCTTTCCAGGGCACAGCTCCAGGCAGCCCCAGGCCCTCACAGCCTGGGAGCAAGGCCAAGGTCTTCACCGCTCCATGTAGTTCACTTTGTACATTTCTGCTGCTCCACGTCAGGCCAGAGCTTGGGGATCAGCGCACCCCACAAATGCCAACCCTTCCCTTGGCTCTTCCGATCTGTCTGGCCAGTGACCTTGACTCACTAGCGATTGCTCCCAGCAACATGTGAACTGGCAGCCTGGGCTTTCTTTCCTTCTGGGTTAAATTTCTGGCTCTCAGTGGGTGAGTGTCTGTCACCTCCAGCTCACCTGCAGTTGGCAGAGGCTGACAGAGCTGGAGGCTGAGGAGGGCTGCCACAGCCAGAGAGGGCAGGTACCCCCGGGCACCTTCCCAGGCTCGCAGTCTCTGGTGCAGGATCTGACCACCTACATCAAATCCTAACCATTCTTGATGGACAGAGGTGACACTACTGAGCACTGCATTTGTGTCACGCTTACAATGAAACATTTCCCTTTTCTTTATATACTCCATTCTAAACAGGCGCCGAGCACTATATACTAGGCTGAGATTTCTGTCCCTACAAAATCACAGTTTTAGTAATAACCACAGAAAATAACAATAGCAAACCTTTAGACTACGTGGTCTGTGTCAGGCCTATGCTAAGTATTCTACATGCATTACCTAGTTTATCCTCCCAACATGCATATGAGATATGGGTTAGGGGATATCATTATTTTGCAGATGAAGAAGCTGACGCACAGAAATGTTGTGACGGGGCCAAAGACAGTCAGAAAATGATGGAGTCGAGATTGAAACCCAGGTTTGACTGGGGACTGCAGAACCCCAGTGCCCTAATAGTAGTGAATATAAGCAAACAGTCGTGAGGCAGACAGGAGGGAGCTGGGATCTCATTAACTCCTTACAACAGCCTTGTAACATGGATTTTATTGTCCTCATGTTGCAGACGGAGTTATTGAGCGGATCTGAGAAATTTACGCAAAGTCACATGGCAAACAAGTGAGAAACAGGTGTCATATATTCAGGCACGCTATCCCTAAACCTCCTCTGGACAGGAAGTCACCAGCCATCAAAACAGAGACAGGCTTGGAATGCAGAAGGGCATCGTAAGCCAATAACACATTTAACGGGGACAGTAATAGACATTTGGGGGAGCACAAAGGAGGAAGAAACTGACTCTGGGGTAATCAAGGAAGGCTTCCCAATGGAGATGGCATTTGAGTAAAGAGAGGAGAGAAGGGAATCTCAGAAGAAAGGCACAAAAGCTATGTGCTGTCACACTGGGGGCATAACATCTGAGGTCAAGGTGGCCTCAGGTTGGTGTGGCCTGCACCTCTTAAAGGCCTCCATTTGAGAGCCCCCTGCTGAGTGTCTCATTCCTCCTATTGGAACAGTCAGACAGCTCCAATGGGAGGGGACGTTTTGGTCACTCTTATTCTCCATTCCCAGACCATTCAGAGGACAGCCAGGCTGGGGGTGGAATGGGGGAGGGTGGCCTGAGAGATCTCAGGAGACACACCTGTAGGGACCTGGACAAATTTTTCAACCACATCTAATTTCCCCACTGCATCCTGACCTGTCTTCTTGCAACTGTAATTCCAGCTTCATTTATTTTATACCCACCTGTCCCCATCTGGAAGGAAATTGGGCAAGAGTAAGAAGGGAATAAAATAATAAGAATGTTTTAGTCTGGAGCAGTCATTAAATACTCTCTTTGCCCATCAGACTGGTATTTAAATAGAGGAGCAGTCTGGGGTGGGCAGAGGGCATTGTTAACAACTGCCTCAGTGTGGCAGCAGGAGACAGGAATAATAGACTTGGAGAATGTTTTCCAGATTGTGCTGAAGTGATGGAAAACAATGGATCCCCAAATGGAAGTAATGGCACACAGAACCCCTCCATGGGTCCTGTGGGCAGCAGCGGAAGCTCTGCCTTGCTCCCTTTCTAGCAGGGCTGAATTAATTCAGGGACTGCGCGAGCCTTATACTCCCACTTCGATTACAGATAGACCTAGTTTTTGCAGAACTCATTAACTAGCAGGTCTGCGGGGACCTAGGCTTCCAAGCCTTGCCGGACAGGCCGTGGGAGCCAGCTTCTACGAATCCAGGCGTGTGGACAAGGCCTGTGCGGAAGGCCAGGCCTTAGAGGCCAGCTGTTGCTGTTCTTGCTGAGGGAGGTCAGTGTGTGGAGGAGACGGGAGGAGCCTGAATGGGCGTCTTCTCGTGCACGCCAGACCACGGCAAGCAAGGGACAGGGTAGTCCAACACTGGATGACCTGAGTTCTGAATTTCCTGTACAAGTCTTCCTCCCAGCAGCAACATAGCTTTTCAAGAGGGCACTGAAACCCAGAAGGGAGATCTGTGGACCTGTTCAAATGCTGCCTGGCCCTCCAAGTTCAGCTCCAGGGCCCCCTCCTCTAAGAGCCCTCTGGGACACCCCAGCTGGCCAGGACCCCTTCTGTCCTCTGTTTCTGTCCCTACCCCAAGGCAGTACGCCCTTTACATTGTGTGGCAGGTATGTCCCTCCATTTCCTATCTTCCCCACCAAGCTGTAAATTCCCAAGGACAGCCTCAGCACATTGCATGCTCCATGTTTACTTATTGAACACCTGAACGGATAAATGAATAAAAATGAAAAGAAGTGGCTATAGGCAAAGAGTAATAAATAAATACATACAGATAAAAAGAATATAATATTTCACACAAACCTTCCCAATAGCTTCATACTAAGAGGTGAATGGAGAGAACCCAGCTGAGAGGTGATATACTTATTTCTAGGCAGGGCTCTAGAATCCTAAGGAGGCAGGATTCCCATGGAAATAGCCGAGCATAATAGTTACCTCAGACTTTGGAGCCAGACTGTTGAGTTCATTTCCCAATTCTAAACTTAACAGCTCTGTGACTTTAGCCAAGTCATCTATCCCAACTGTGCCTTAGTTGCCCCATCTGTAAAATGGGAGTGACAAAATAGTAGCTACCTCACAGGGCGTAGCTTGTAAAGTGCATAAAGTGGTGCTTGGCACAAAGTGCTGAGCCATCATCCCCTCCTCTTTGTCCCACTGGAAGGCTGCTGCTTTTCTGTCTCATCCTCCCTCTCCCTACAGCGAACGCCTCGGCAACCAAGCTGCGCTGGGTTGATGGGGGTCCCTTGTGGCCAAGATGTGGAACTGTCCAGCCATTGTTTCTCATTCCCTCCTTCCTTATTTAACCCCACATGAGAATATTGACTATTTCAGGCACCTTCCTCCCCTTGTCTCTCACTGTTCACAACACACATCCTCTCTAGCTTTTGTCCAGCTACCTTTAATTAAATTTCTTCCTTTGTCTCTATTATCTTTTCTCCTCCCCATTCTAGCCCGTGTTGTTCCATCTGGGGGCCTCAAGTGTGGTTATGAGCTGATAAGCTTACTAATTATGCTGTGCTGCACTGTTCAGTACGGTAGCCACTAGCCACAGGTCCACAAGTGGCTATTTACTTTAAAATTTCAATCCATTAACATCTAGATAAATTCATTAAAATTCAGTAAAATTAAAAATTCCATTTCTCTGTTGCACTACCCACATTTCAAGTGCTCAATAGCCACATGTGGTTAGTGGTTACTGTATTAGTGTAGATATAAAACATTTTTCATTGTAGAAAGTTCTATTGGACAACATTGCTCTACATTCCTCTAAATAAGAGAAAAATACAAATTTCAACTCTTAAAAGGAAGACACATTATAAAAAAAACTAGTTGTTTCCTTATCTGTATATATATGTTCAATACAGATAAACACAGAGTGAGAGAGAGAGAGAGAGAGAGAGAAAGTTTTCATGTATGATAATCTTGAATCCCTTTAATGTTATTTGGAAGTCCTATAGAACCTCATAAAGGAATCTGACTATCATCTTTTATCTAATTCAGCCTGCTTTTTCTCAAACATCAATATTCAAGATAAACAACAACCTATTCATTATACAGCTTTGTGGACTTGGAATTTTGTGTCCTTACTGGTAGTATAGCTACTTTGTTAGTTCAATTGCAATCCAGCTGCTGAATGACTGTCTGATTTTAAATACATCCATCACTCTCCTGGGCCTGCCATAAAAGGAATGGTTATAGAGCCCCTTTTTAGCTCTAAGGAAAGTTTTGCTTCTAGATTTGTTTTTTTCATCACATGAATGTAGAGAAGTTTATATTTAATGGCCATTAGGGTCCACAAAGGATTGATTATATAGCCTTTGTGGGCTGGCCTGGGAACCAAAAGATCATTTAATATCTATTTCTACAGGAAAATAGCTACAAAGAAAATAAAATATGTAAATATACTTAACCAAGAAGGTGAAAGATTTCTACAAGGAGAACTATGAAACACTGATGAAAGAAATCACAGATGACACAAACAAATGGAAAAATATCTCACACTCAAGTAGAATCAACACTGTCAAAATGTCCATACTACCCAAAGTGATTTATAGATCCAGTGCAATCTCCATCAAAATACCAACATCGTATTTCATAGATCTAGAAAATATAATCCTATATAATATAGCCTGAATAACCAAAGAAATATTAAGCAAAAAGAACAAATCTGATGAACAGAAACTTTTCAAAAGAAGACAGAATAAGGGCCCAAAAACATATGAAAAAATGCTCAACATCTCTAATCATCAGGGAAATGCAAATTAAAACCACAATGAGATATCACTTATTTCCAATGAGACTGGCTTTTATCAAAAAGTCCCAAAACAATAAATGTTGGCATGGATGCAGAGAGATAGGAACACTCATGCACTGTTGGTGGGATTGCAAATTAGTGCAACCTCTGTGGAAAGCAATATGGAGATACCTTAAAGAGATACAAGTAGAAGTA
>CAUYSK010020768.1:0-36754 GCA_963575035.1 Avahi laniger
GCACCTATAGTCCCAGCCACTCAGGAGGCTGAGGCAGGAGAAACGCTTGAGCCTAGAAGTCTGAGGTTGCAGTAAGCTGTGATGACACCACTGCACTCTAGGCTGCGTGACAGAGTGAGATTCTGTCTCAAAAAAAAAAAAAAAGACAAATGAAGGGATACGTGTAAATGTGCCAGTATTTTTGCCATCAAATTATTATTGAAATTTGTTTACATACAGGACAAGAACACAGTTGTAGTCCCCTAAAGTTTATGGGAAGAAGCACAGATCTACTCTTTTTTTTTTTTTTTTTGAGACAGAGTCTCACTCTGTTGCCTGGGCTAGAGGCCCGTACCTTCAGCCTAGCTCACAGCAACCTCAAACTCCTGGGCTCAAGCATTTCTTTTGCCTCAGCCTCCTGAGTAGCTGGGACTACAGGCACACGCCACTATGCCTGGCTAATTTTTTCTATTTATATATATTTAGTTGTCCAGATAATTTCTTTCTATTTTTAGTAGAGACGGGGGTCTTGCTCTTGCTCAGGCTGGTCTCAAACTCTTAACCTTGAGCAATCCACCCGCCTCGGCCTCCCAGAGTGCTAAGATTACAGGTGTGAGCCACCGTGCCCGGCCACAGATCTACTCTTGCAGTTCCAGTTGCAGAACCTGATGAAACCCACAACTTTCTAAGTCTGGACACAGTGAGACACCACTCCCAAGTGTAGGACAGTGTGAGTCAGTGCCACCCAATGAATTCCAACACACACTTTGCAGAGGCCTGACCCCAAAATTCTCAGTGTGTCTACAGATAGGTGTGCTAAAAATCCCCCCTAAATTCCAAGTGCTTTATAAAACAAGATAAGGAAAAAATAAAAGGTGAAAACAGATGGAAGTGGGGGTTTGTTTGTTTGTTTGTTTTTCCTTTAATACAATATTGTCTTCTGGATTGAAACTCAGAAAAAATATCACAACCTGAAATTCCCTCTCCAAAATGTTCCCAGATATGGGCAAAGCAAGGGCCTAAGCAGGTACTAAGAGAGTGGAGTACATAGGTGGAGTGTATCTTGGGGAGTACCTGACTCTAAACCTGTAAACTGCTTCTTCATCAAATTACCATTTACAACTTGAAGGTGTCTATGCTTTTGCTTTTGGTACAAAATAGTAATCTAGTTGTAAAAAATTTATTTTAAAAATTTTTCCCAAGTTTCTTGGAGGTCCAGCTAGGCAGCTCTGCCTGTTCCTAAATCCGTGGCAGGGAATGAGGGAACACCAGACCCAACTGATTGAGAAGTTGATGTTTTTATCTCCTGATTAGACAAACATTTGCTATCAGAAATACAATTTCAGGTGGGCTCAAAGGCTCACGCTTGTAACTTTAGCACTTTGGGAGGCCAGGAGTTTGAGACCAGCCTGGGAAACAGCAAGACCATTACAAAAACTTTAAAAATTAGCCGGTATGGTGGCACAAGCCTGTAGTCCCTGCTATTCTGGAGGCTGAGGAAAGAGGAGCGCTTGAGCCCAGGAGTTTGAGGTTGCTGTGAGATATGATGACACCACTGCACTCTAGCCTGGGCAACAAAGCAAGGCTTTGTAAAAAAAAAAAAAAAAGAATACAATTTTGCTCTCTCTTTCCTTTCTCTTAACGATGAGAGCTTCTTGTTTTCCTCTGGTTACTTGCCCATTCCCTATTACTGCTCTCTTCAAATACATCTTCAGGTAAGTCCTACCACTTAGTAAAGGTCACTTCATAGTTTTATTTCTGTGCCTTCTCTCAGTCTCTCTCCACGTGTTAACGTTTCCCTCTGTGCTATGGTTTCCTTTCTTCCTGTCCAGAAGAATGAAAGCCTGCTAATGAATACTGGCATCCATGGCCCTGTCACTGCCTGTCTGCCAGTCAGAAGAATATCCACTAAAGCACCTGTGCTTCTGGGAATTAGATATTTTGAAATTATTAAATAAGTCAAAATTGGATGTACACTGTTGAAATTTTCCTTCACTCCTGACATGAACTGAATCATGTCCCTCCCAAATATGTACTTTGAAGCCCTAATCCCCAGTGTGATGGTCACGCAGATAGGACTCACAGGAGGTCATTAAGATTAAATGATTAAATGAGGTAATAAGGGTAGAGCCAATAGGACTGGATGTTCTTTTTCTTTTTTCTTTCTTTTTTTTTTTTACTATGGTTCCTGCCCCCACCATGAAGACAGCACCTGTCGTGCCAGGCAGGGCCACAAGGACAAGTGTTCTTATAATAACAGAGACCCCAGAGATATTATTGGGGTTTAGAAAACAATACCTCAAAGTATGGTGTTTTGGCATATTGAGTGTTTTGAACTAAAGGGAAACCAAGATCTCTCTGATCTTCTCATGCCTTTCTGTTTCTTGTCCCTCTTTCTCCCTCCAAACTCAGGGAGAGGTATTCTCTGAATTTCCCTTATCTCCTTTGAGATCTGCCAGATCCTCCCAAAAGAATTTAATTGTCCTAATTCCCCTCCCCAGGAATCATCCAGGGAGACTGACTCATATCACAGGAAAGAAGACAAAGGTTAACACCAAACATCCAGATAGACTTTTTTTTTAATTTTTAGAGATGAGGGTCTCACTGTCAGGTTGCCAGGTTGGAGTGCAGTGGCACAATCATAGCTCACAACAGCCTCAAAATCCTGGGCTCGAGTGATCCTTCAGCATCAGCCTTCTGACTAGCTAGGACTACAGATGGGCACCACCACACCCAACTAATTTTCTTATTATTTTAAAAGACAGGGTCTCACCATGTTGTCTAGGTTGGACTTGAACTCCTGGCCTCGAGTGATGCCTCCTGCCTCAGCCTCCACAGTCACTGGGATTACAGGCATAAGCCACTGCACTGGGCCCAGACAGACTTTGTCACAGGCTACCACCTATTCTTCAGGCCCATTCAGTCTCTCAACAAAATCATTTACTCTCCCCTAAATTGCCTATAGCCCCAATTCCCTCTGCCCTATGAAGAGAGTATATAAGCTTCTGAATTTCATTGGGTTGCTGGGTACTTAATTTTCTTTCCTGTGATACGCCTGTGCATGTAATAAGTTTGTAAACATTTTCTCCTGTTAATCTGTCGACTGTCCATTTATTTCACAGACTCGAATTATAGAACCTTCTGAGGATGATGGGAAAGTTCCCTTTGCCCCTATAATGTACACTGTAGGAAAGGCCAGGCGAGGATGTAGTGAGAAGCAGGCTATCTGCAAACCAAAGGGAGAGGCCTCAGCAGAAACCAAACCTGCCGATACCTTGATCTTGGAGTTCTAGTTTCCCGAACTGTGAGAAAAATACAGTTCTGTCGTTTAAGTTACCCAGTCTGTGGCATTTTGTTATGGCAGCCTGTGCAGACTAATACGGCTCCCAAAATGATAATAATAAAATAACAACAGATGGTTATCGAGTGCCTAACATGTGCAACATACAGTGTAGTTTAGACTTAATCCCATTTCAACCCTATGAGGTTAGCATCACTGTACATTTTACAGATGAATAAACCGTGACTCAAGGAAGTTTAGAAGAACTTGCCCTCAACCATTCACTGCTCAGTGGGACTTGAATCCAGGTCTATCTATAGAATCCCAAAGCCTACAAATATGTTAAACATGTTACCTTATTGTAATAACAGAAAGCCTTAACTTTTCATTGTCTATGAAAATGGAGGGAAGCAATGGTGTTTATAATTCGTTATGAGGCTAATCCACACATCACTTATATTTGGCTTTGGATGGGTTTTGTACTTATACTTCATAGGAGTGTGAATGGTATGCTTAAGAAGTCAGAGTATTTCATTTACTCCACATTCCACAAACACATAGGGCATTTTCTAGGAAAAATAGACAAAAACCCCTGGCCCATGAGGATTGCATTCTATGGGGAGGGAGATAGACAATACATAAAATAAGTAAATATATTTCATAAACACCGCAAGTACATATGTGGCCCTCCAGATCCCCAAGTGCGTTCCCTTGACCGAATCCAAACTTCACAGAACAAAACCCTTCATTAAAAGGATTTATTCTGTAAAATTTGGATTCAGTCAAAAGGCCATGCAGATCCAGAAGGCCACATGTGGCCCCAAGGCCACAGATTCCCTACCCCTGTGTTACATGGTGACAAATGCTGAGGAAAAAAACTAGGAAAAGAAGATAGGGAGTGCTGGGCAGGGGATGAAAGTTTCATTTTAAATAGGATGGTCAGGGCAAAAGTCATTTAAGCCCTTCAGAAGCCAGGTGGTGAGACACCGAGCTGGTAAACCGTTTTGCTTGTCCACTCAACATGCCCCATGAAGCCCTTTCAAGCATGCAGGTGATAAGCAAAATCCCCACTTAGTATCCTACCCTAAAGCTGAACTGCTCACTGGAGACATATACACTGGTACCGATATACGGTACCTGCATTGTGTATTATTGTCTCCGGGATTACATCTAAAAGGCTTTCCAGCTAAACTGCAGATTATAAGGGAGAGTAAGAGCAAAGACACCAGCATGAACACTTTCTTCAAATGCTGTGATATTCACTCCTGCATTTCTTCATTTGCTTTCAGGTCTGTATGCTTTCTACAGACTTGAAGGCCCTCATCTGGAGGAGTGTCCTGGTTGTACAGCCCAACGCATCTTCCACGTAGAAGATGGCTGCAACTGCAATGAGAAATTTGCCTTTGGATGATCAGCATTCTGTCTGTTCATTATCATTTCTCATGATCACTCCAGTGAGTTGTCTGAAAGTACTATCTTTTGATTACAGTGCCATGCATTTGCACAAGTGCTTTCAAAAGTGTTTCTAATGTCTAAGCCCCACCACCCACTGCCTTCCTCAGCCCCTGCATCCTCCTGAAAAACTCATTCTTCAAGGCTTAGTTTGAGTCACTTTTATTATGTCCTGGTGGTCAGCTAAAGCTCTCATTTGTTCACTATTCAAATGACCTGCTGGATTAACCTCAACAGAGAATGTTCTCTATTCTCTCTGCAAAGCACTTAGCCTTCAATATATGACCAAACTTCCAAAATAATTTGGGTTAAATTTTCAAAGGGTTTATAGTGATGGTCACATCATTTATTTACCTGTTGAACCAATGCAATTATCAGTCAAATAAATATTTATTGGGTCCCTACTACTTGCAAAGCAGTGGGTAACTGTACAAGGGAGGAGAGAGGTGTTAAAAAATAAATAATAGTCTTCTTGTTCAAGAAAAGCATCTTACATTTGTAGAGCTAGAATATGAATACAGCCTAATACTTAATACAAAGTAATATAAAACAATTAATTATTTATGTTGACTTGTAAAAGGTGAGCCAATGGCTTTAAATACTTTGGCTGGGCATGGTGGCTCACGCCTGTAATCCTAGCACTTTTGGGAGGCTGGAGGATCGCTTAAGGCCAGGAGTTACAGGACTTTCATTTCACTAACAAAGATGTATCAGAAATGAATTTTTTCTATATGCCACATAGAAACATTTTTGTCATATATATCAACATTTTTCTGAATGTTACTTTATTTATTTTCAAATAGGCCATAAATGCTCACGGCAAAATGAACAGGTTAAACAGGGAAAAGTCTCTCTCCATTGCAACCCTGAGTGAATGTTTCCTAAACCGAATCTTGGTCACTTTGGCACCTCCCTCACCTCTCTACTGGGACTGCATCCAAGTTTCTCAGGAGCAGTGGTGAGTTTTCCATGCCATGATTTAGAAGCCAGCATCAGGTAAGATGCCCTTCATCCCATCAGTTCTTTGGTATCAGCTGCACAGGTCATAGCTGCAGTGATCTCCTCCTGGTCCCCTCCAGGCAACAGTGCCCCACTGCCGGCCACAGAAAGTGTTCTATAGCTCCCCAAGTCCTGCGGGAGGCTGAGGGGGTGGTGGGCTGGTAAGATGTCTCAGGCCTGTCCAGCCATGGCCTCCTTTAGCAACATGCTGGGGCTGAGAGGCACCTGAGACCTCTCAGCTGGCTTTCCTGTTCACTGCGGCCTTGGTGAGGAAGGGGTAGAGGTCTGCTCAGCCACTGGGTTGCAGATCTTCATCTGCAAACTAGCTTGGAAGGAAATGGCAGAGGACTCTTCACCAGGACCAGCGGCATCCAAATTCTCTTTTCCTCCTCTCTGGATCTCTTCTCCCTCTTGCAATTTGGGAAGTTTGCTTGGTCAGAGAATAGGAAAGGGGCTTTTTGCATATTCTAACCAATCTATTGTCTGTTCTAAAAACTTTAAATTCCCATCCAATGTTTGGGCTTTTGTAATTTAAAACTCCTAAGCACCTTGCAACTCAAAGTATTATCTTGGAAAACCCCCTAAGACAATGAAGGGAAGGGATTTAAGGGAAGAAAGCAGATGTTGGAAGGAAAAGAAAATAAAAAAAAATCCTAGGAAAAGTCCTTCTCCAACAAACCTAAAGTTTTGTCTGGCCTATGGTCTAGTTATGAGAGTATAAACTTCCAAATACACAACTTAATATAATGACTAAAAAATTGTATTAGATATAGTAATTAAAATAATTTATGAGATGTCCTCTTAGGGAGAAAAAAAGTATTTTCTTGAAAAAAAAAATGTTTAAGTACACCATTTTATTCAAAGTTTTTTTCCCCAAGTTATATCCAGTGACCACACTGCAAAATTTGGCGAGAGCTTTCACGTCAATATTTATGAAGTTTCATTCTCAGGCTCACCTGGCCAAAGCAGTTCAGGGACCTTTCTGTTTAAGCTAAATTGGAATTCAGCAAAATGATCTGCAGGCATTTGACAAGTCATATAATCTAGATCTTTCCTTGTTTCTACTCGTCGACTTCCATCAAACAACCAAAATGGAGTCACTTCTGTAACAGAAGCAAAGGCCTGAAAAAGAGCAAAATGTTTTAGAAGCTGTTTCTTTCAGACACCCTCACTCCTTTTGGGAATTAAAATCTGCATCCCTATCTGAGGCCAGTAATCAGAGGGGGAGGAGAGTGTCCGATGTTCTTTGTACCATAGGAGATGATTCAATGGAATTGCCTAGGCAGAGGTCATGAAGATTGTCTTCATCTCCCCCCAGATTTTCTTCACCTGAGATGCTACAGTTAAACAGCAATAGCCTGAAGCTGAAAACTCCCTTTAAAAGCTCTGTATTTCTGTTTATAGATAGGAGGGTGGTTTTTTCCTAAAATGAGAGTCTGCCATCTTCCTCGTTTGTCAGCAAATTAATAAACTTCTCTTTTCTTCTTCTCAAGCCACTTGTCCTCATTTTTCGTTTGGCTTCAGGGACAAGTACTGAACTTTCAGTAACAGAATGTGCCATCCTTGGGTGGGCCCATTGGAGCTCCAGTGGAATGGCACCCCACGACTGCTGCCATGGCTGGAAGAAATGGGCAGCAGCCCCAGGTCAAGCCGTGGGTCTTCACCAGTAGGCGTGGCATCTTGTCAGGATGAGTAAGGGACTGCCCCAGCAGCTGCTGGACCCTGTTTAGCTCTGGGGAACTCCCATCTCTTTCTCTGTGAATTAGACCCAGCTCTGACCAACCTGAAATTTTTTTGAGGAAAAGGAAACAGATTTGGGAAGGGTTATGATGCCTTGGCCATTTGTCCACCCATTTGGGGGAAGTTTTCAAACCTTCCGTCCCTATGGCAGGGCACTTATAGATCCACAGTCCTACTGGTGTCTTAGATACCAAGCAGGGTAAAATCTCTTACCAGGTATCCTTCATTTCACCTTGTCAATCCTCATGGTTGTAGTTGCTACTGATGTCCTTTTTCGCCTGTTGCATTGTTTACTTTTTTGTAAATCTACTGCCAAAGCTTTGCTAATGGTATAAATAAGTACAAACCTTCCATATAAAACATCGCTTCAATTTAACAGGAAGTCGCTCGATGACTGCATCGTCCTTTCTCCCAGAGACACGGAAAGGTAAAATTGACAGTGGGGAATATGTAACAGAGGCAAAAGCCTGAAAAAGAGCAAAATGTTTTATGAGCTGTCTCTTTAAGATCCCCTCACTCTTTTTGGGAATTAAAACCTGCATCCCTGCCCCAGGCCAGTGATTAGAGGGGCAGGTGAGTGTCCTTTGTTCCTTGTACCATAGGAGATGACTCAATGGAATTGCCCTGGCAGAGGTCACGAGGTTGTCTTCACCCTCTCAGATTATCTTCACCTGATATGCTATAGTTAAACAGCTGTAAAAGCTGAAAACTCCCTTTAAAAGCTCTATATTTCTGTTTATAGATAGGACGGTGGTTTTTTCCCTAAGATGAGAGTCTGCCATCCTCCTCATGTGCTGGCAAATTAATAAACTTCTCTTTCCTTCTCCTCATGCCGCTTGTCCTCATTCTTTGTTCGGCCATGGGGAAAAGTACCAAACTTTCAGTAACGCTCCTGCTAAATGCACATTATCAAACTGAAACTTTAAGGAAGCACACAGATCCCCAGACCAGTTTTTCCTGAAAACAGGAGATTCCAGTTTACCTGAGTCAGCATAATGAGGAAGTCCCTTCTGCTTTAACCCTTACAAAAAAGTAACCTGAAGTAACTGAATGTTAGCCAATCAGTTTTTTTCTATTGTGCTGTTTCTTTGTTTTCCACCTTACAAAACCCACTGCCCATTGGGAGCTCTCATTCTATTTTGTAGAATAGAGGCTGCCCCATTCATGACTTGCAAATAAAAGGCAATTAGATCTATTACTAAATTTGGTGTAATTTTATCTTTTAACACTTCTGACCTTAGAGCTCACTTTATCTTCACACCTCACACCGCTGCCTCACTCTCCTGCAGACTCAGCTCTCTCTTTTTTCTTTGGACTGTGATTTTAAAGCAAGTCCTGGGCCCACTGCTCCTGTCAGCTCCCCTGGGCAAGTTTCCCTTGTCCTAGAGCTCAGAGTGGGTGCAGGTGGCACTGAGGCTACATGCTAAGATTGATTTTTCCTGAGACAAACATAAAATTTCCTCTAGTTGCTGCCATCCAATGTGTCTCCTGTTTCTGACCCAAGCTATTTCAAAGTGTAGTCTGCGCATTGTTTCAAATTCCTCATTCCCACTTTTCAACCCACGACAACCTCATTCCACATTGCTTCATGGATACTGTGATTGCTTTCGTCAGCAATGATCTCTTCAGTGGCTTGATTGGGAAATAGTCATTCATTCAACAAATATTGATTGAGTGTCAACCATTTGCCATGCACGATTCTAGGTACTAGAGATACAGCAGTGTACAAAATGATTAATTAAAAGTCCCTGTCCCAATGGAGCTTATATTCTAGTAGGGGGAGAAAGACCATATAGATTTGTTAATTTCTTTATTGTCTTTATTTCAATGATATCCCAATCCCAACCACCTAAGACAGAAATCTGACACCAAGATTCACTTCAACTCCTAAGTCCCCCTCTAACCCACCATTTCTCTATATTCCCACTATGTGCCTTAATTTGGCCATGGAAATATTTACACCACAGAAATTGGCATGCTACAAATCAGAGCTTTTCCCTTAGAGAGTCAGTTGTAAAGCATTTACTTGCATACCACTAATCAAGGACCTTACATGTTTTCCCCTTGCACAGATACAGAGGTTTTATGATCTCCACATTCCCTGTTTCACCCCTCTGGAAATTGTGCTTCTTACAGCTGCTGTCAGAGTGCTCCTTCTAAAACATCAACGTGACTATGTCAATCCTCTGCCTGAAACTCTTTCAAAGTTCCCCACCCCTTTCAAGGCATTAGCACTGCACGTAAAACATATCTTCATCTGGCCTTTCTTATCTGTCCAGCCTGTATCTTACCTTACATTTTAGTCTGTCTACACACCAGCACTTGCATTTGTCTTCCACTCCTCTGTACCTTTGCATAGGCTGTTCCTTCCACCTGGAGTATGTGGCAAATTCCCAATCATCTCACAAGACCATTAATACATGACATTTTGAGCTCCCTTTCCAAGATCAGGCTGGTTAGATGCCTTTCTCATGTGCTCTCATAGGATTCTGTGCATAAATCTGTCACAGCTCTTAAACAACTGCACTGAAACTGGTTTACTTCTTGTCGAGTTCCCAGCTAACACGCTTGGGACTGTGACCTTCACTCCAATCCTGGAGGAGAAGGCTCTCTGTAATTCTAATCTTGGACCTTTCCTTATCTTACTGAGTAGACTCTACTCAGTCTTCCTGGGTGATCCCAGCCATTCCTAAGACTTCTTCCTTGGCTTCCTACTACCTGTGTCCTCATGATGCACCATTTATATCTCCAGTCCACACCTCTTGGCCTAATGAACATCTCTCTATCTGGATGCACTACCTTAATATATTTAAAACAGAACTCAGTATCTTCTCCTGTGAGTCTCCCCTTCCTGGGTTTGTATGTCAGTGAATAGCCTCCCAGGGGCCAGCAAACTCCAGGCGATAGGCTATATATGTCCATAGCTTGAGCTAAGAACGGTTTCTACATTTTTATTTCTTTATTTTTTCCCCAATTGCGCTCCTCCTTTATTTACTTTTCTTTATTTCCCCCACTGCACTCCTACTTGGTTTCTACACTTTTAAAGAGAAAAACACGAAAACAAAGGAATATGCAACAGAGACCATATGTGGCCTATAAAGCCTAAAATATTTCCTACTTGGCCCATCACAGGAAAAGCCTGCAAACCTTTGGACATTGCCATTTGCCAAAGAACTTGGGAATTAGTAATAGTATTAATTAATTAATTATTATTTGAGGCAGAGTCTTGCTCTGTCACCTAGGCTAGAGTGCGGTGGCATCATCATACCTCACTGAAACCTCAAGCTCCTGGGCTCAAGTGATTCTCCTGCCTCAGCCTCTTGAGTAGCTGGGACTACAGGTGTGCCACCACACCTGGCTAATTTTTCTATTTTTTTGTAGAGACAGGGTGTCACTCTTGGTCAGGCTGGTCTCGAACTCCTGGCCTCAAGGAATCCTCCCACCTCGGCTTCCCAGAGTGCTAGGATTACAGGTGTGAGCCACCGTGTCTGGCTTAGAATCCTTTTTTTTCACATCCCAATAGGGCCTTCTATGGCCTGAACTGCACTCAAGATCCTTGGTAGGGATTTTATTTGGTGGGTATGTAGTCCACTGAACCATAACTATTTGTTTATCTTTATGTGACCACCAGTAGCCTCCAGAGCAATCTCTAAGTCTTAGAGATTTTTTTCTTTATTTGCTGGGTCTAGTATGGTGAAGGGCATAGAGTTAACAAGTGCTTGTTGAATCAATCTTTGAATAAATTAATACACTGACTTATCTAATGGCACAGAGCCAGTAAATGGCAGGATCAAATCAAGAAAGGTCAGGGACTTTTCCATTAAATGGTATTGTTGAAAATGACATTTTCTAGATATTAGAACTCATCAATATGTGGGATATAAACTATATAAACCTATACTTTGGAAGATAAATTTTATTTTATGTACATATTTATATTTAAATTTATATCTATAGAATTATAAACATAAACATTTAGCTTTACTTTACATTAATTTATTTTTATTTAAACATATACTTATATTTATACTTATGCATTTATCTATTTATCATAATGTAAAGTTCAAAAAGAATAAAGATACTAAGCAATCTAAACAGCTGAGAAATACTTACTGTTATGAAATTACCACAAAAGCACATTTCTGTGAATGAGCAAAGAGCATTTTCTAAGTGAAATTTAGTATTCTAATCATATTAAATACATTTAAAAATTAAGACTGTAATTTAGCCAAATCTCTGATTTTAAAGTAGTCAAGGGGCTGCAAAGGGCCTGCTGCTCTTCTTCTTTCTAAAATTCTAAGTGAGGACAAACACTGGGAAAACCAACATGATAAAAAATGAAGAAGGGATTTTCATGCAGTATGACTTAAATGGCCATAAAAAAGATTAAACCAAAAGGCTAAAAACTTTGCAAGTTGGACCTCAGATTATTTCTCATCAAGCTGGCAGGCAATCCTTCAAATAAAAAAAAGGGAGATGACTTATTATTACAGAATCTTAACAATGGGAAATACTGGGGTAAACAGTTCTAAAAGTAAACAGACTATAACATGTTTCTTTTCCCCATCCCAACCTCCCAGACCTATAAAAAGTAAAATGAAAGAATTGAGATATGCTATCCAATAAGGCTGTCATCTAAGTTCCAATTGTTTTTATCAGTAGGAAGTTTAAAAATCTGCAAGTTAGAATGTCTCCGCCTAATATGGACTACCACAAAAAGGTGAGTCAGTTTTCCTGGAGTATGTTTTCATTTATTTGATGAAATGAAACGGCCACGCCTCTTCCTGAAGAGTTAGCTGGCAAAGCTCCCCACATTATTTTCTTAATGACATTAATTTTTTTAAAAGAACACTTAAAAAAATTAAAAAGGCTTTATAGTTTTTATAACAATGATAAAGCTCATCATAAACAGTTCAAGTAATATAAAGTATGGGGACAAAGTAAAAAAAAAAAATCTAAAATTCTATTTCCAGGCATTAAAGAGTATTTAAGTATTTTTACACTTATAGACATCTACCAAATATTTCTCAGAATCTCTACACATTTATAGATTCATTTGTGTGTGTGTGTATATATATATATATACGCATTAGTTTTACATGAATGGGATAATTTTAAACATGCTCATTTGTAATCTCTTCTTTCACTCTGTGTCATAGACATCTATTCATGTGATGTCTAAATATAACATCATCATTTTTAGTGGCCCCACAATGCTTCTTTTTACTGAAATATAATTCACTTAACCAATTTTTTGTGGAAGGACTTTTAGTGTGTTCTCCCACCCCTCCACCCCCAATTTGCATAATTATCTCCATAGAGTAAATTCCCTGAGGAATTGGGGTGGAGAAAGGAAATATATTTATGATTTCAGAGTAATCTTCAGTAACTTAGGACTCCTACTTTTAATTTTTTCTTTAGAAATATATCCATAGTAATCATTATTAAATCTAGCAAAATATTTATGTACACAGAACAAGAACTTATTAATGTCACTGAAATTTTGAGTTGTTAAAGATGGGCTTCTACCCCAAAGCAACTCTATGCAATTTATCTTCCCACCCCAATCTACAGTCATTTATTATTATCCTGAAATGCCAGGGTAAAGGAATTTGCACATGGTACACTTGACAAAATATTGCTAACCTGCCTTTGGGAAGCCTATCAGTCAGGATTAGGTTCAGTCGAATGTGAGAGAACATCCAACAGGGTGGCTTACAGAAGACAGACGTGTATGTACAAGAGGAGGCAGTCCATGCCCCAGGCGACCAGGCCTCTTCCATTCCAGCTCTCCACCATTTTCAGAGTTTGGCTGCTTCTGTATGGTAGGAGATAGCTGCTCAAGTCCTAGCCATTGAATCTGTATCCCAGACAGCAGGAAGGGTGAAAAAGGGTCTAGCTCTCAAGGACTCCTCTGTGTAGTCATAGTCACCACCTCCACTGACATCTCCATGGCCAGAATTTGGTCATGTGGCTAGATGCAGCTGCAGAGGAGGGTTGAGAAATGCAGTCTTTTTTTCTCCAAATCCTGTGTGTACAGCTAGAAGTCAGGTGATCATTTGCTAAGGAAAAGGGAAAATGGATATTGGGGGAAACTAATGGTTTCTGCCACAGGAAGGACGTACCAGTTTACGCTCCTGTGGACATCATACATGAGCATGATGCCTTGCCTTTACTAACACTGTTTTATCAGACTTTTCCCACTACAAATGCATATATTTACTTATGAGGAAAAATAATCCATCTTCAAATAACTTGTGTAGCTTATGGTATCAATATCTGTGATGTACATTTTCCACCCCTAAAAGTAAAAAGAACATGCAAATGTGGAGACAGAGTGTCCCTTTGTCTTGACTCTTAAATGGTAAAGCTCTGTCCTTAGATAACTTCTCTCCTCCCGCTAGGTAATCTCATCCAAATAGCTCTCAATGCTGCTGAGTCAAAATCTGTATCTTCACTCTTGTTCTCGAGTCCTACTAAATTATCCAGCTGCTTACTGTGCACACCCACCTGTGTAATCCACAAAGTTGGTTATGATTTATACTTAGCTATAAAAAACTGATCTTGTCATCTTTCCTTACAAACCTAATTTTGGTGGCAGTAGTTGAGTCATTCTAGACTTTTAGCCTCTGCCATCACAAAACATCAACTTTGTGGCCGAATTCTATTAATTTCACTTCCTTAACATCACTTGACATTCCTTTCATCTCCACAGTACCCTAGAGGATTATGACAAAAGCTCATAAAAAAGTTCTTTGCCTCCACACTTGAACCGAACCAGGCTGTTCTCAACACAGCAGCTGAAGGCCTCTTACTAAGATGCTGGTGAGAATGTCTTCCCCCACTCCCTGTGGCCAAAATCCTGGGGGTGGCACAGGAGGCCCAGGAGAGACCCCTGCTACCTCTTCTTCTTCAGCATCATCTCATACTAGCCCCTGACTATGGCCCATGTTTCAGCACTTCACCTGTACTTCTACAACTATGGTATCACGATTCAGTGACTGCTAAAACGGATCCCTCCTGCATAGAATTGTTCCTTCTATTTCTTTCTCCAGAAAATATCTATTCCATTTTTCTGAGATTCAAATCCTGTAGTGACATCCTGCATAAAACTCTTCCTGACCTACTTCCTTCCTTTGTGCCACTTTTGTGCTCTAACTTGTTTTCCCCCCCCCTTTTTATTATTTAAAAATATTAAGGGGATACAGATGTTTTTATTACATGGATATCTTGTATAATGCTTAAGTCTATACTTTTAAAATATTACAATAAATAGGACTAATATTTATCAATCCAACAAATATTTACTCAGTTCCCAGTGTGCTCAGCATTGTGCTAGGAGCTGGATTCATGACCATGTGTGAGTTGAACATAGACTTTAGGCTCTCACAGCTTTTAGTTTATACAGCTTACATTAGCAAAGCCTAATTTCTACTCACCATCTCTTATTTGCTAGAAAAGAAATTCTCTCTCCCCATCAATCTCTCTGAGATGCTAAGAAACTGATGTTGCCTGTTGCTAATATCAAGAGGTATGTCCTTCAGTGTCTTGCCCCTTATTTGAGTGTTTATTTATCTTTGCATTTATGATGCCATGTTGTTGGCTGCCACTATCCAGAGTCACTTGGCTGTTTAAGATGGAAAAATTGGGAGTAACCTTTATTTGACCTATTATTTCCTAAGCTTCCTCCTCAAACTCACCCCTGAAAAGGCAAGTTTAAGGGGATTACTGGCAGAGATGAAGGCAGAAGTGAGAACTGGATGAAGGACTACGCAAAGATTGGGGAAAGCGTGTCCCAAGTGGAGAAGCAGTGCAAGCAAAGGATGAATGAAGGACAGAAGTGACACTGGGTGAGCTGAAGAGATGACACTCTCAAAGGGATAGGACCCCCATAAACAAAGTTGCAGAGGCTTAGCTCACAGCACACCTTAGGCAACGCAGCACACTGACACCTGGCTGCATCCACCTCGATCATACATGTCCAATGGAAGTACAGTCCTGAGGCCTCAAGTACCTGCCTCTGGTCCCTGCCCCCCACTCCCCCGTCCTCGGGGCAGCAGTACAAAATTTCTACTCCTGTTTTACCTCCTTCTCATCTTCCCAATTCCTAGTTTCTTCCTTTAATGTTTATCCCAAACAAGAATATTTCTCAACTAAAAAAATCTTTTAAGGATAGAGAAGATATACAGAAGGAAATCTAGGTACACTAAATTTTGCACAAGTTAGGGAGAAACTCATGATTTAGAGCAGAGAGTTAAAAGTACATTCCAGGCCAGGCGCGGTGGCTCATGCCAGTAATCCCAGCACTCTGGGAGGCCGAGGTGGGAGGATCGCTTGAGGTCAGGAGTTTGAGACCAGCCTGAACAAGAGCGAGACCCCGTCTCTATTAAAAATAGAAAAATTAGCTAAACAGCTAAAAATAGAAAAAAGTAGCCGGGCATGGTGGCGCATGCCTGTAATCCCAGCTACTTGAGAGGCTGAGGCAGAAGGATTGCTTGAGCCCAGGAGTTGGAGGTTGCTGTGAGCTAGGCTGACGCCACGGCACTCTAGTCCAGGCAAGAGAGTGAGACTGTCTCAAAAATAAATAAATAAATAAAACCTATTTGAGACTGTTGCTCACAAATCCCTAAATCCTTAAAGTTTCTTTTCCAAATAAAACTAAATACTCCACTCTTTTACACTTAAAAATACCAGTTTTGCTAGCCTCTAAGAAATTTAGTTGTCTATATTTAAAATAGCAACATAGTTTGGACTTTTAGGTACTAGTAAAAGAATTTTATCTTTTTGCCTTAAGCCATTTGTTTGATTTCCTCATGTTTAAGGGCATGATATGATCCTCCTAGTTGGAATGCCGCCATAATATTTATAAAACAACTGTAAAGCCATAATGGACCTGGTAAATAAATGCAAGTATTTTGATACGGAATGTAAACTTGCCTACACTGTCTACACAAATATCTCCTTTGTTTGTTAGATTTGTTTTATTTTAGGTTTCATTTCACTTTACTTCCTCCAAACACTGCTGATCGCTAAAGTGGAGAATATAGGAGTGGCAGTCTCTGAGAAACATGGGAAGAATTTTATTCAGCAAACACATACTACACATCAGGCACCTGAAGAGATGTCCACATCAGCAGTATGTTTAGGTTCAAATACACACATGGCCACAGCACCTGCTAGCAAGGTTGCCAAAAGGCCGGAGCTCCTGAACGCCTTTCACATCTTGACCTCATGAGCTTTTCAAGGCTACTGTTTTTTGGTCTCATAATCATAGCCGCTGTGATTTATGAACTCCAAACTTTTACTAACTTAGCTTTGCGTAACATTATTTATAGTGGAAAGGCTAAGCTTCAAACTGCCTGTCCCTCAGCCCCCATCTCTAAAGCTGGCTTTTCTTGAGTACATTTTGCTCTGAAAGTGACATCTGGCCTGCTATTCCAGCCATTGCTAATTAGACCAGGGTGGCCATTGACCTGGACCAGTTAGGACACTTTTAGTTATGGGTGATGGAAAACCCTCTCAACCTGGTTTGAGCAAAAGAAGACCTCATTGACTTATATAATGGTAAAGCCTAGCTGGTTTCACCACAGAGACTCAATGTTTCACCCGTTGGCTCCTTTCCCATCTATCTTGGCTACATCTGCAGGCAGGTTGTCCCTGGTAGTGACAAAGATGGTTGCTAGATTCTGGCTCACAACACTACAGCGCCAAGTCTAGGGATCAAAGAAGTGCACCTTTCTCAAGAGTTTCAGCATATAACTGGCTTGGACTTGGTAGTGGGTCCATTTCTGAATCACTATGGATAATGAGGATGTTGGGTCCATATAAGAATATTCACACCGTACAGACTGAGGGTGAGGGAGGCAGGATTTCTCTGTGGAAAATCAGGGCACTGTTACCACAAGAGAGACAGAGGATGATGGTAAGAACACTGGCTCTTACCACATGACCCAAGGACAGGCAAGAGACAGGCCTAACTGTGGCCACTGAGGAGGTCTGGTGGGAAAAAGCTTCCTACAAGGGACAAGTGTCTGAATGAAAACATCAGATCCTCTCTCTGGAGGAAATGGAACTTGAGACCCAGAACTGAGCCTTTGGTAGGAGTGGAAAAAACAGAAGGACTCGGAGACCAAGAACTAGGGGGAGATGGAGTGGCCAAGTCCCATGGTGAAGCAGCAAAGAGATCCTGGCAAAGTTCTGCCGCTGAGCACAGCCAGGCTACAGCTGTCCTGGGACCCTGTGAGCTGCTGGTCCTCACTTCTCACATGCTTGCTCGGCTCAGCTGCCTCCACTCCTTATCAAGGTGATCTCATGATAAAGATCCATTGTACCAGGTAACTGGCATGAGGGACCCAAAGGTCCCAACCAACATTTTTACACAGGAAAGGTAAAGACAAAAAGAAGGAAAAAAAAGCGGAACTGAAAGAAATGAAGAGAAAGGGAAAGGCAAAAAAATAGAGCTCTGGCGCTGTGATGGCGGTTGGGGGGGCGGTGTAGTGCTGCCTCCCATCATCATTTTTCCTCTTACTCCTGATTTTATTTCTAAGCAGCCAGCCAGATGAAGAGGCCTGCCCCCATTCCAGTTCCCTTTAAGGAAATTTCCTATATGTCATGAATGCTTAGTTTCATGGTTAAACGATCTGCCAGGGATGTTGGGACATGCAGTATTTTACTGCATTAAGCAGTAAGCCCTACTAAAAGCTGGATTCTCTACTAAAAGGTGAGAATAGCTACAGAGGCAACTTGCATTATCAACTGCAGTAACAATCCCCCTCCCCTCCAATCTCTGCCTTCATCATCACATGGCCTTCTGTGTGTCTGTCTTCACATAAGGACACCAATAATGCTGGATTAGGGGTCTACCCTACTCCAATAGGACCTCATTTTAACTACTTTCCCCTACACTGACCCTGTTTCTAAATAAGATCACAGTCTGAGGTGCTGGGGGTTAGGACTTGGTATCCTTTGGCGGGGGCCACGACTCAACTCATACCTCTGTGGGTTGTGCAGCCTATTCTCCCTCAATTCAAGAAAGGACATCTAACCATCACAGTGAAGTTCATCCTGAACGCACGCTCACTACAGTAAGCACTACCATGTATCTTCATGTATTCACCAATGTTTTTAGTTATGCTCTTAATAGAGTAGTGTTGGTGTTACCAAACTTCCTCCAAAAAGGAAACAAGGCAAAAATGGTCAGTATTTAAAAGCCATATTTAGGCATAATTTTTATTTATTTAAAAGGATTTTAAAGGATTTAAGTCATAGCTTAAACAAGGCCTACTAATTGAGAAAAATAAATTTGATACCATAGGCAAAATGCAAAAGCACTAAGAGTGTGGCCAACTGCCTCCTATATCCTTTGGAGCTGTCTTGTGCAGAACCTTTGTAATGGCTGGGATCCGTGGTCCCTAACCCTCAGGCCTATTAGGAACCTGCTGCACAGCAAAAAGTGAGCTGCGGGGGTAAGTGAGTGAAACTTCATCGGTATTTACAGCCACTCGCCATTGTTTGCATCACCGCATAAGCTCCACCTCCTGTCAGAAGAGCAGCGGCATCAGATTCTCAAAGGAGTATGAACCCTACTGTAAACTGCACGTGCGAGGGATCTAGGTTGCACACTCCTTATAAGAATCTAATGCCTGATGATCCAAGGTGGAGCTGAGGCAGTGATGCTAGCGCTGGGAAGCAGCTACAAATATAGATTATCATTAGCAGAGACGTTTGTACAATAAATGTACAGTCATCCTGAAACCATCTCTCCAGTCCATCCGTGGAAAAACTGTCTTCCATGACACTAGTCCCTGGTGCCAAAAAGGTTGGGGACTGCTGGCCGGGATGGCCCATCTTTAAAAGGGAGAACCTTTCGTAATAAGTGCATGGGAGAGCATCATGTACGAATGTGGAAACAATTTTTTCCCTGGAATGGCAATCTTTTTCTCTTTTTAAAAGATACTGAGAGACATTTTAATATAGTTTTAGACAGGAGAAAGATTCATTTAGAAACTAAAGGATCTTACCATAATACAAATGTAAGGTAAAGAAGGAAATTATGTCAATAATTTGTATATCTCACTTCATATAATCCTTAAAATATTACTATGAGGCAGAACATTTTACCTGCTTTTGGGGTAAGAAAACAAGCCCACCTCCCCTCTTCCATTCTCAGAACACCTTCCTCCCTTTTCCTAGTCTTCCACACTGCTGTTTCCAGAATCACAGTTCTATCTTGCAATTTCAATCATGTCATTCTCCTGTGCAAAAACCCTTCCCTATTACCTGGGCTAGCAGTTTTCCAACTTTTAGCTTTTCAAAACAGAACTCTTTTATTAAGGGAAATTCTGTACTGATTTATCTATATCTATGTATGAATGCATCAATTTATGTTTATCTATTGAATAAAAGGGGTATTTTATGAAGGTAGATTTTTTAAAAACATTCAGATTAATAGTATTTCCTTATTATGAAGTTAATGAGAAGAAACTACCCTCATAAAAAGAGAACTTTGAAATTAGGCAGTGAAATTAGATAAAAATTAATACTAGCGTTACTCAGCATCAGTAGTCAATTTCTACATTATAAGATATTATAAAAGAAAACCCTGATCCATGCAGATAATCATAAATGTTCTCCATTTATATCCCATGTGATCTTTTAAAATTGCAAACCTGATCACTATATTTCACCAACTCCAAAATGCCACTGACTATAAGTCTTATCATTATTTTACATATAGCCCAGAAAGAAAAAAAATGCTAACTAAACTTTGATTTCAGAGATATTAAAATGTACAAAAAAGTGCATTTTATAATCATTGGGATATAGTATGCCAGCCGCTTTATCTCCTTAAAAACCAATAGTTTCACATTCTCTTGGTATCCCACAAAGCTCCTGATCATGTTCTACGAAGCCAGCATAACCTTGCCTCTGCCTGACCACCCTGCTCTCTGTGCCTCAGCTGCACTGGCCTTCTTTCCATTAACCCAGTCTTCCAGATCTCGGGTCAAGCTTCACTTCCTCCAAAGAGCCTTTCCCAACCTCCCTGACCAAGGCCACATATCCTGCCACAATATTCCCTTGAGCACACAGGTGTCTCTTCTTCATGGCACTTACCATGGTTGTCATCTTAGTTTTGCTTATGTGTTTATTTGATCAGTACCTATCTCCCCCACTACACTGTAAGGTCCATGAGGGCAAAGATCACATATTTTTGCTCCCAACAGTATCCTCAGTGCTTGGCACAGCACCTAGTAGCACCTAGGTACACAGAAAGCACTCAAACATTTGTTAAATGAATGAGTTGAAATCAATTTTTAAAAAATCAGGCCGGGCGCGGTGGCTCACGCCTGTAATCCTAGCTCTCTGGGAGGCAGAAGCGGGTGGATTGTTTGAGCTCAGGAGTTTGAAACCAGCCTGAGCAAGAGCGAGATCCCGTCTCTACTAAAAATAGAAAGAAATTAATTGGACAACTAAAAATGTATAGAAAAAATTAGCTGGGCATGGTGGCACATGCCTGTAGTCCCAGATACTCGGAAGGCTGAGGCAGTAGGATCGCTTGAGCCCAGGAGTTTGAGGTTGCTGTGAGCTAGGCTGACGCCACGGCACTCACTCTAGCCGGGGCAAAAGAGTGAGACTCTGTCTCAAAAAAAAAAAAAAAAAAATCATTCATGCTACTGGATTTAGGATACTTTTCAATTTCAAGGAACCAAAAGATCCATAAATGTAAGGGTAGGAAGACTTGTTTCACAGCCGGGCACAGTGGCTCACATCTATAATCCTAGCACTTTGGGAGGCCAGGCGGGACGATTGTTTGAGCCCAGAAGTTCGAGACCAGCCTGGAAAACACAGCAAGACCCTGTCTCTTACAAAAAATTAAACAATTAACCTGGTATGGTGGTCTGTGCTTGTAGGCCTAGCTACTGAGGCTGAAGTGGGAGGATCGCTTGAGCTCAGGAGTTTGAGGCTGCAGTGAGCTGTGATCATGCCACTGCATTCCAGCCTGGGTAAACAGAGCAAAGACCCTGTCTCTAAAAAAAAAAAAAGAAAAAAAAGATTTGTTTCAGAGTTGAATCATTAACAGTATCTGCCAAATTCTTGTCTCCTTATCACAAATACAAATACCAAATACAAACAAAAGCATTGAAAATTACTTACTATGTGTTAATGCTGTTTCTAGCTTGATACTATTGTGAATAATTATTTTGTGTTGTTCAGGCTGGTCTTGAACTCCTGGCCTTAAGCGATCCTCCTGCCTTAGTCTCCCAAAGTGCTGGGATTATAGGCATGAACCACCCTGCCCAGCCTAGCTTGATACTATTGTCACAAGGTGGTCAATATGTTTTTGTGAACTGTCAGTGTTCCAAGAATGTGTGCTGGGCTGGTGCATTTGACATTCTCCTGATTTTCAGGCTTACTCTCTGCTCCAATTATACCTGCTTTTTATAGGCACAAATCCAGAGGGTTAGTCAGGGCTCAGCTTTCCCAAACAATGAAACATTTATAAGAAAGGCTACCGAATTCACAGTGATGACAGGTGTTTTTCTCTGTGGCCCACACCAAAATATGTTTATTCAGACTTTAGAAGCACAAGTTAAGGCATTAAAATGTGGTGTATAGTACATTTGAGGTCGCAGGTATTTCTTTTGTATTATAATTTTAAAATTAGTTAAGAATATTTCCAAAGAGGAGGCTTGATCAAAATGCTCATGGAACTTCAGAAACATATTTATTTGCAAAACTAATGTATAATTTGAAAACCAGTGACTGGCCAAATTAAGTCTTAATTCTTGATTTACCAGGCATTTCCTGATCTGCTCCCAGTCTACTCCTTGGTGGTTGTGACACCCAGCTTTAGTTCATAAAGTGTAGCATATTACTTATCACTTGTGCTAGAACAAGCTCTGCATTAACACATCTTAGCTTTTCTTATCTTGTTCCTCTGCCCAGACTACCATTCTCACCTCTTCTATCCTCAGTCTCAGCTCAGATTTTGTCCTTGTGAAGTCTTCCCTGACCACCACCTCGGCCACCTACTCAGGATTCCCTCCAGTGCTCTCACCAGGCTTGGCTCTGACCGTCACTGTACGAATGACCTTGCTGTCGTCTGTGTTTGTCTGTCTTCCCACTAGACTGCAAGCTTTCTGAGGGAAGGAGCTTCACCTTTGTATTGCTGGTATGGTTTGAAACTTGGTGTGCCACAAGCACTTAATGAAGTCTGTCCTTTTTTTCACAATCTTGCCAATCTGGATGGTCTCAATTTTTTGCCAGTGGAAAAATCTGTATCTTAGGATTTTTTTTTTTTTTTTTTTGAGAGAGGGTCATGCTCTGTTGCCCAGACTGGAATGCAGTAGTGTTATCATAGCTCACTGTAAACCTCAAAGTCTTGGGCTCAAGCAATCCTCCTGCTTCAGCCTCCCAAGAAGCTGAGACTATAGGTACGAGTCACCACCCTGGCTAATTTTTGTATTTTTTGTAGAGATGGGGTTTCACTATTGCCCAAGCTGGTCTCAAACTCCTGGCCTCAAGTGATCCTCCCGCCTCGGCTTCCCATAGTGCTGGGATTAGAGGCATGAGACACCACACCAAGCCATATCTTGTGGTTTTAAATTGTATTTCCTTAACCACTAGTGAGGTTAAGCACTTTTTGATATAATTAGTAGTTGTGTATATTTCCTCAAGTAACTTGCTTATTTTCTCACGAGGCTATTTACCTTATTAATTTATAGGATTAATAATCTTTGGATACTGAGTTTGCCTGCTACACATGTGGCCAAGATATTCTTCCAATCTTTCTAAACTCTCTAAACTCCCAATCTTTCTAAACAAAATATTAATTTTGTTGTAGGTATCACTTGTGAAACAAAATTTTATTTTAAATGTCCTTGATCTGTCATTCTTTTCCCTTATGGCTTCCAGATTTGGAGTTTTGCTTAGGTAGGCCTTGTCTACCTCAGGATTAAAATAATATTCTCTTATTTTTTTTATGGTACTTTCAGAGTGTATGTTCGTGTGTGCAACACTTAGCTCTTCAATTGATAAAAAATTTTAAATGTATACTATGAGCTAGGGATTTAGTTAATTTGCTCTATTTTGTGACAATTTTAATAGCCAGTTGTCACCATAATTGTTAAATGGGTCTTCATTTACTCACCGGTTTCAAATGTCATTGTGGTTGGGACTCAAAGGATGGGGAGGAATGGGCCTGAGGAGTCTGATAGGAAGTGAACCAGGGGTTGGGATCAAGTGCACAGCCACAACAAAGGGAGTGGGGGTGTTAATTAAGGAAAGGAGAATGTGGCGATCCTGGAGCAGTTAATAGTGATCTGAAGAATGATTTGGAGAAAAACAGCAGAATTAAATTTCAATATATAGCTAAAAGATCTTTTTTTGTTGTTTTTTCTAGAAATAAAATTCTCTGTCCATTCAAAATAGAAACTTTTAGCAGACTGAAATGAAACATCTTAATTGGATTTTTACAAACCTACAGCAAACATCATATTTTATGCTGAAATCATGAAAGCCTTGCTCTTAAGTCCAGGAATAGGTAAGGATGGCTGATATCATTTCTCTTCAACATTGTAATGAAAATTTTAGCCAATGCAATATGGCAAGGAAAAAAAGACAAGGATTAGAAAGGAGGAAATAAATATGCCATTATTCATAGCTGACATGAATGTGTCTCACAGAAAATCTAAAAAAAATCTACAGATAAATTATTAGTTAGTAACTTAGCAAGATCATTGGATAAAAGGAAATTTACCAGAAACAAAAATCAACTGTGGCCAGGTGAGGTGGTACACCTGTCCCAGCTATTCAGGAGGCTCAGGTGGGCGGATAGCTTGAGGCCAGGAGGTCTAGGCTGTATGACTGCGCTTATAAATAGCCACTACACTCCAGTCTGGGCAACATAGCGAGACTGCATCACCAAAAAGAATTTTAAAAATTGTGTTTTTATTACTATCTACAAACAGAGGATACAATTTTAAGAAGCAATATCATTTACAATAGAAGAAAGTCAAACACCTAGAAATCTAACAAAATAAATGTAAGATTTTTACACTATAACCATGAGAAATCATTGAGCAAAATTAAAGTATACCTACACATTTCTAGAAGGAAGATTATATTTGTGGATTGGAAACTTGATATTGAAAGATGTTGATTCACCACAAAATGATCTATACATTCATTGCAATCCTAATCAAAACACCAATAGGTATATCTGTGACAATATAAGCTGATTCTAAAAATAAATAAGCAAAATAAAATGAGATTGTGAAATGACTAAAGGGTTACTATAATTGTTTTCATGGAAAAGGTGGAGTTTGACTGATTTGGTACTGGTATTTAAGAACCATTTCTTCAATATTTGCTGTTGTGTACCAGGCACATTGCTGGGTGTTTTTCAAAAGGTGTTCTACAGAGTCTCAGTTCCTAAAGCTGCTCAGGGAAAAGAAGGTTCCACGGTCACATGCTTGTAGGAAAAGTTCCATGCTGCAGTCTCTTTTTGGAGATTCAGGATGTACAGTACGATTTCAAAGGCTCTGAGAAAAGATACAATTTTTTTTTTTTTACCCAGGATTTTCCCATCTTATTTGATCACCTCTGTTTTTATGTGTGTGTGTGTATTTTTTTTTTCTTTCTTTTTTTTTTTTTAGATACATGGTCTTCCTATATTGCCCTGTATAGAACTCCTGGGTTCAAGCAATCCTCCTGCTTCAGCCTTCCAGGTAGCTGGGACTACAGGTGCCAGCCAACGCACCCAACTCATGAAACTTCTCTTTAAGAAACGCTGGCCTGCAGGCACAGTGGCTCACGCACGTAATCCTAGCTCTCTGGGAGGCCGAGGCAGGCGGATTGTTTGAGCTCAGGAGTTCAAAACCAGCCTGAGTAAGAGCGAGACCCCGTCTCTACTAAAATTAGAAAGAAATTAATTGGACAACTAAAAATATATAGAAAAAATTAGCCGGGCATGGTGGCACATGCCTGTAGTCCCAGCTACTCAGGAGGCTGAGGCAGGAGGATTGCGTGAGCCCAGCAGTTTGAGGTTGCCGTGAGCTAGGATGACGCCACGGCACTCTAGCCCAGGCAACACAGTGAGACTCTGTCTCAAAAAAAAAAAAAAAAAGAAACACTGGCCTGGAGTGCCTTTTACATATATTTGGTTCTCACCATACCTGTGAAGTAGCCAAGGGTCGAACTGTTCATTTTACAGATGAAAGAATTGAACATAAGGCAGGTGAAGACTTATGCCAGGTCATATAGCTACTAATACAGAATCTTAACTCAATTTTTCTGAAAAAAAAAAAAAAAATCCAGTGCTTTTCCCAGTATTAAACACTACTTTCATGTGAAGATGTGAAGTAGCATTTTGATTTTAGAGCTGGAATAAACAGTGATCTCTTAAACTAGTAACCTTCTGTTGATGAGGAAACTAAGGCTCAGACAAATTAAGTGCCTTGCCCCAGGTCAAGCGCTTGTGCACCAGCAGGAGGAATTGAAGGATCCATGACTCAGTGACTCCCAATTAAGTGCTCTACTGCCCCATATAATTACAAAGCAAATCTGTGTCAATGTAGGGTGAGACCAAATTAAGTGCTCAGAGTGAGTAGGCGCTCATAGGTGCTGAATGAACGATTTACCTGGAAAAAGATGTTACTAGAGCTGTGTCCAGCTGTCATGCAATTTTGAAATGAGGATTCAGTAGCCACTTGATGACGGGATTATAATATGACAAAGCACTGAAAATTGTTATTTTTAAGAGTTTAGTCTCCTTACTTGTATCATTTCATCCCTCACTTCCCCAAAGTGCCATATGCCACTTAAAAAAATTAAAAGGAACTTAAAATTTCTGATTAAAAGTTATTTCACAACTCTAATTGGGTACATCCTGGAGTGTCACAAGGTTGGGAATCATTTTTCTGAAGTGTGTCAGACATGAGAAATAGAATAACGCAGTTTATTATGATAAACACCTGGCCTAACCTGTAGGGCAGGGAAGGGCATGTTTCCTGCACTTGTTGCTGTCAGGAGGAACAGGTGAAGAGGTGAATGACGGCAAGAGAGAAAACCAAAACATGACCTGATGAGGGCTTTAGCAGAATTGGGTTGAGGTTCTCAGATGTAGTGAAGACAGGGAAAGAGCATCTTTTAAGGGTAGGGGGAGAATGAGGGACTCTGAGGGATAGGCAAAAAGGCAGCCTAAAACAGGAGTGTAAATCAAGATATAAACAACGGGGAAGAGGAAAATAAATGAGCGCAAGTATTATAGTGATTTTTGGACTTTAGAAGAAACAGTAGTAGTTTAATGTGTTTAGAAACATTTTGGCTGTGGCTAGTGGCCAGTGAGTAGAATGGGCACCATGGCTTGGAGGTCTGCAGAAACATTCATCTCCATCAGTGGGCAACATTCCCTTAAGGACAGGGAAAGAATAAGCAGAAGCAAAGGGGGACATGCAAGTCCTCTCTTCTACTTTATCTTCTCTATGTGGCTCTTCGGGACCTTGTGTGTGACGGCGGTGCGGGGGGAGGGCAGGAGGCTGGAGCAGAACATTATTTGGGGGTTCCTGGGTCCCCTAGGGAAATATCATGTCAAGTTGATTGCACCCCATCTAGCTCTCAAAATGTGCCATCTGGGCCGGGCGTGGTGGCTCAGGCCTGTAATCCTAGCACTCTGGGAGGCTGAGGTGGGAGGATGGCTTGAGGTCAGGAGTTTGAGACCAGCCTGATCAAGAGGGAGACACTGTCTTTACTAAAAATAGAAAAATTAGTTGAGCTTGGTGGCCTACGTCTGTAAGCTCAGCTACTCGGGAGGCTAAGGCAGGAGAATCGCTTTAGCCCAGGAGTTTGAGGTTTCTGTGAGCTAGGCTGATACCACCGCACTCTAGCCCAGGTGATAGAGCTAGACTCCGTCCCAAAAAAAAAAAAGTGCAATCTGGTGTTTATTTAATATGATCTCAAGTTACTCGAGATCTGTTCTTTAAGCTTTCTTTGGGGCCAAATAAATCTATTCAGTGGACCACCTTTGCCTTCTTTTACTCTTCACGTTTCCTTTTTTAGCTCATTAGTACTATCTCACACCCATCAAGGCAAGAAAGAGCAATTCTTTAGTTTCTCAAAAGTAATTATTACTTACATTAAAAGAAGTTTCTACACACTAGAACATCCTTAAAATTTTCCAAGTAATCATTAACCCATTTGCACTCTCTCTAAATTTGTCGATTAGGATTATTTTCCCCTACAAAAACAGCAGGAGTTTGTGACACAGCTATCAACGCTGCCCCAGTATTCCACATGGGAGATGGCTCGAAGGTGGCGCTGGTGAAAGAGGGGGACTGCAGGGCAAGGCAAGGTCTCAGAGTGAGAATTATGCATTTACACTTTTCATTTCAAATCTTTATTGCACTTCTCTGGTTATAACAATAAATGCTCACTGTAGAAAACTCAGATCTTTCCGAAATACGAATGCAGAGAGTGAAAACAATCCATAATTCTATCCCTAAGAGCGAATCATTCTAGCTCTTCTTCTAACATTTGTTTTAAAACTTCACTAACATTTATTTAAAATAAATTTTATTTTATTTTTTTTAAAAATAGGATCTTACTATGTTTAAACCAGTAACTCACTTTTATTGCTAAAGATTTTATTTGGTCTACTTAGTAAACAGAGATCCACCACACTGTTTTTAAAAGGTTGGATAGTATTCTATGGTATGAATTAATCGGAGTTTAACCACATTTCCATTCATGGAGAAATTTTTTTTAAATTATTTTTCTTTGGTGAATAGTCTTGCTCACATATCCATATGTACCTGTGATAGCATTTTTGGATATTAAAAGTCCTAGAAATGGATTTGCTGGGTCAAAGGGTGCAAGCATTAATATTTTTATTAGACTGCTTATTAGACTGCATTTAAATTTTGAATCTTTAAAATTGGTCTGTAGTTTGAAATGACAAGAGCACAATTCTTTGTTGTCTCTCGCACAGCCATCACCAAGTCTAGCTCTCTTTAATTGCTTTGTCAGAAGTCAATGAGATAACAGTTTCCTATCACAGGCTGGCATGTGACCTCAGGTGTTTTCAGTTTGTCAGTGCTAGAACTCTAAAGTACTTCAAAAATAATTGCCATTTTTTCAGGGGCAGGAAGGTGAGCTTTTTGATTTCTTTTCCCCAAATGACATTAGTTTCAGATATCTTTTTGGAGTTTTGAGTAGGATTTAGTAAAATAGATAAAATAAGACTAATCTATTGCCCAATTCTTCTTCCATCTGCTGAAGTGATTATAACATGTTGGTGCTCTTGGGATAACCACCTGGGTTTTCACCTGCAAGAGGCCATATCTGCCAATACTCATCTACTTAGCATATGGTTACTGTTTTAACACTTTACCAGTATTTTTGACATTAAACCTAAGTCAACTGTTCTGGTCACCTTAAGCAATATTTCCATTTTGAGAGGACAAAGATGACAGAATTTCAAGAGTAAAACAGTGGTAACAGTAAGCTCCTAGACCATCTAGTCTCGAGTGATTTTTTTGGCCGGGCGCGGTGGCTCACGCCTGTAATCCTAGCTCTCTGGGAGGCTGAGGCGGGCGGATTGTTTGAGCTCAGGAGTTCGAAACCAGCTTGAGCAAGAGCAAGGCCCTGTCTCTACTAAAAATAGAAAAATATTAATCGGACAACTAAAAATATATAGAAAAAATTAGCCGGGCATGGTGGCGCATGCTTGTAGTCTCAGCTACTTGGGAGGCTGAGGCAGAAGGATTGTTTGAGCCCCGGAATTTGAGGTTGCTGTGAGCTAGGCTGACGCCACAGCACTCTAGCCCAGGCAACACAGTGAGACTGTCTCTAAAAAAAAGTGATTTTTTGCTCCCTCTGCACTTATAAATTTTATTTTAATTGTTTGAGACAGGGTCTCACTCTGTTGCCTGGGCTAGAGTGTGGACTCATAGATTTTAAAGTCTCTGTATTATTCATTAAGTTGGCAATCTCTCACAAACTTACTTTGGAGTTTAAAAAAACGCATACAAAATGCCAAGTTATGATTAAAATTAAGGAAAACATCTTCATTGAGGAACACAATTTAAGACTTTCATAGAAGCCATGTGTAAGATATCCCTGGCCTAACTAACATTCAAGATTCTTTCCAGCCCTAACATACTATGAATCTACCAGTTTTCAAAGAAAGAAAATATGTATACACTACTAAAACTAGAATGAGAATAACTGAGTCAATCTTTGATTTAGAAAGCAGTGCACTGATTTTTTCCTAAGCCTTGGAACCACTATAAAGATCAGATTTGAGAATTAAACTATATTGACCCTAATCTACATTCTGAAAGTTGTTTTTTTTAAAAAAGAAAAACCTAAATACCAAATAACAACATGGTATTATTCCCCATTAACCAACAAAGTGGTTAATAGAGAATGTGTCTGTAAGCATAAAAATATATTTTGAATGATATTATATAAGCAAGAAGACAAAGAAATATGTATGTATAACATTTATATTCTGGACTATGTCAGTGGTGGGTATGATACTGATGAGAGAGAGATCTGCCCTCAAATCTATGCCAAATGTGTAGTTATTTCAATTTAAGGACAAACAATAAAAAAGACACAGTGAAACAGAGACTAAAAAATAGAATCAGCATGAAAGAAAGATAAAGCTAAATCTGGGGCATATTTTGGATAATATACAACATTTTTTGGAATAAAAGGCAGAAGGGAAGGGAAAGAAATGTACAAGAAACAATTAAAGAAAAGTCATTTGAGAAAAAAGTCCATTTTATAAAACACATTTTAATTCTAGTCTTTAGTACTTATTTATGTCAGGCCACCTCTTACTGGATGTTTGGTTTTCTGTGCTGAGACATACGAAAATTATCTTGTGGTTAGAAAACAGCATATTCTCAAGACGGTTAACTGAAAAATATATTTTTTGGCTTGCCATTTTTTCCAACAAATTTTACTTTAAAAAGAGGGTGAATTAATTAGAATTGACATTAACTCTTGCTGGTAGAACTGCAGTGGAGAATTATAGTGGATTTATTCAGCCTGCTTAAAAAAGAAAATGGATCAGATCCTGAAAAGGATTTTATATATAACTGACAAAAAGAACAGGGCCTGAAACAAAGGAAGGTTTTTGACCTGTAAATAGAAAGAAAAAAAATAAGAAAGAAAAAGAAAAGAAAAAATTAAGAACATTGAGGGAATGGTGGGAAAGATTTCATTAAACAGAATAGTTAGAGAAAGGCATGTGCCCAAGTTAGACTTTAGAGTAAAGTCTGAAGAACACCAACAACAGAAGCATTCTTGAAGAAAACTAATGTCAGGAACACTCCTAAGGTTAATTTACTAAAATAAAAAGGTAAACAGATATTCAATTTGTTGAGGCTTACAACATCAGAGAAAGTGTAGCATACTTGTAATAGCAGACCTCAAGGAAAAGAAAATGCTCAAAAGAAAAATTTTAAAAGCCTGTAAAGTAAAAATTAGAACACTGTAACTTACTTGAGGTAGATGAAAATATCAAAAGATGGAAGATTACAAGATGTTATTATGTTTTTGATCACTCCTTAGAAAGTAAGAACTGTCGTGATCAAAAATCTTACTTAAAATGAATGGAAACATCAATAATCTTTCTAAAAATGTATAAAAAATGACTGTACAATTTTACAGGAAAAGGGAAAATTCCAGCATTTAAGAAATCCCTAATTAAATGTGCAAAAGCCCCTAAAAAGCAGCTTAATTAAAAATTTGAGGGCTGGGCCCGGTGGCTCGCTTCTGTAATCCCAGCACTTTGGAAGGGAGACTGAGGCGGGAGGATTGCTTGAAGTCAGGAGTTTGTGACCAACCTGGGCAACACAGTGAGATCCCATCTCTACAAAAACAATAAATAAATAAACAAAAATCTCACAGGCTGATATTATGCTTATAATATTTCCAAATTTTGGATTTAAAAATAGGCATATTATCATCTTTATTTTAAAAGATGCTTCTAAGCACATAAAAAACTCACTACCTATTTTATTTAAGAGCTCCTGGAAAAACTGATGGAATAATCAATAGCCACACCAAAACAAATTATATATAAAGTTCTACATTTCATTTTATAGGAATAGCATCTATTCAAAGTACAAAGTGCACGAATAACTCAGTGACTGGCGTAAGCTCAGTCAGGAATCACAAATGTGTTCCCAGTGGACGCCCGGCTCAACTTGAGAATTTCATGAGCACAATAAATCAAGCAAAAGCCTACCTTCAATAACTAAAGTAATCATAAAAACAGGACGATGGTTACTTTCCTCCAGCGATAACACAATCCTCGGTCTTATTGTTGTGGAGCAGAAGTCATTATGGGTGGAGCTGACGCGCAGAGCAGCTGAAATATTTTTGTTCCACTCCCCCATCCCCGCACACTTTCAATGGGATAGAAGGGGCTCCAAAAAGGTAAGGGGAGCGCTCTCACTCATTAATTCCTACTAGAAATAATCAAGTTTTGATGTGCTCGCGGTACTCGTAAAGGCCACAATGAGATTTTTAAAAATTCCCCGTGATTAAGTCCTACCCTGGAAAAGAGACCGTCCCTTTCTTCCCTCCCCTGCCAGCTCCTCCTTGGGACACTTGGCTGAGTCTTTCTTTCCCTCCTTCCCACGCTGAGGTGAGGCGGCAGGCAAGCCGGGGACGCTGTTTTTCTCTTCGCGCGGAGGGAACTCTGCGGGTAGGAAGCCGGGATAGCGGGAAGGGAGCGGGCAGCACCATGGGGAGGCAAAGAAGGCTTGCCTGGGACAAGGCAGGCTGGGGGAGAGAAGGCACACGCGGGCCGCCGGGCCAAGGAGGCCGAGGTGACGAGGGAAATCTCCCGGCTCGGAACTGGGACTGAGCGCTTCCGGCGGCCCACGGTCGCTCTCTGCCTAGCACGGCCCGTGTTCTGGGCCCCAAATGGGCCAGGCAGGGAGTTAGGAGAGAGGGTAAACCGCGGCTCGCACTTGCCTGAGACCGGGTGACCAATAACTGGTAATAGTCTTTGCTCGGCGCCGGGCCTTGTCCTACAATTTCGAAGAGAGTCTCCGGCAGCCACGACGCCATCTTGGGACGCCACCGCCGTCGCTAAGACAACCAGGAAGGGGCGGGGCTTGACTGGGGTCATGGGGCCAAAGACCTAGTTTAAATGAAACCCCGCTTTTGAGTTGGCAGGGGGTTCTTTAACTTGGGGTGATTGTTCCCTTTTCCAAGGGTCACAAGGGCTCCTGATCCGTGAAATTTCTACTTCTAGGTCCCGTGTGACCCGAAGGGGAATTAGTTCCTGCTACCACGAAGGGGAGGGGGTGACCCCGGCGGAGGGATACCAAGCGGATCCCCCTCAGTCTCCTTCCTGGTCCCTCGAAGGGATCGGGAGGAGATCGGAGGCCGCAGGGGGAGTCAAGCTGGGCGGCGGGGGAGGGAGGGGCTATGTAATGGGCCACGAGTAGGCAGCGGGGCAGGTCCCGCGGACGAGCCACTTAGCCTGAGCCAGAGGGCAAAGTAGTTCCCTGAGGGTGTTGGCACGAGCAGGGAGGGAGGCGGCGCGGGCGGAGGCGCACGCCGGGCGCGGTGCTGCGGCTCAGCTGATAATTGAAGGGACCCGAGAGCCGCCGCCGCCGCCGCCGCTGGGGGGGGTGGGGGGAGCGAGTGGAAGTTACCGCCGCGCCACCGAGTCCGGACCGGAGACTTTGGGGCCTAACTAGGTAATTGGGGCGCAGTTCCGAGCGGCGGGGCCAGGCCTGGGGGGAGGGGGCCGGGCTGAGGGGTTGGGGGGCGGGGGGAGGAGCTGGAACAGAAAGTCCCAGGAAGCCCGGTTGTGTCATCGCCGCGATTCGGCCCCCGCTGGGCCTGCTCCCGGCGGCGGGGCTGCGGAAGGACTGAGCCGGGGGTTGACGGGCGAGGCGCTCGAGGGAGACCGCGGCCGTAGGGACCGGGGCCGGGCAGGAGCCGGGGGGGCTCGCTGGGTCCCCCCTCCGCCCTCCGCCATGAGGAGGGCCCTTCACGGAACCGGGGTAAGGCGTGCGGGTGTTGGGGAGCCCGGCGGGGGCGTGGGGGACCGGAAGTGGGCTTTGGAGCTTGGAGGGCGTCTAGGAAGAGAGAAAGTGGGGGGCCGGAAGTACAGGTGGGGGGTGTGGAGACGGCAAGGGTTCCCCGGAAATGGGACGGGGGGCCCGGAAACCGGGAAAGGGGAGGCTCCGGGGCCGGGGACGGCCCGGAAATGGAAGCTAGGGAGCAGCTCGAGTGACAACAGTTGTGGGAAGCGAGGGTCAGAGGAGGGAGAGGCCGGAGTGACTTTAGACCGCAGTAAGGGGTTTCCTGTCCAGGGGGACGGTTGAGGGCGGGAGAGCCCGGAGACGGGGTCTGCGCGGGGCAGTTTTTTTTACCCGTGGGAAGCTGAGGCTCCCGACGAGAGGGGCATGCAGGGGGGCATGAAAGAGGCCGAGAAACTAGACTGAGAGGAACCGAGCATCCTTTTAAATAGATCAGAATGGAAAGTGGTGGTGGTGATGGTGGTGGGGTTAACCAGGACTCGGGGGAGGGAGGTGGGCCAATTGCCTCCCCAATCGTATTAGCCTTCAAAGCGAGTCAGGCGATTAATTTATTTATATGTGGATTACATAAAACCTATTATAATAACGTTTGCCCATCAGTTCAACCCGTCTCCTTCCTTCTCCATAATGAGTGGGGTTCTAGTATAGAAATAAGTTAGAAGGGAGTTCAAATAACGAAGGCTGTAAAATCTCAAATCCTGGCCTCTATGTCTCTCCCTTCCTCAGAGAAAGAGAATTCCTTAATTTGCTAGAGGGAAAAATTGATAAAAATTTAAAAAAACATGCGAATCGGGGGGGGAAATAACAACGCATTTGAACTACTGACTGGGGACGAGAGAGAATTGGTTACCTTGTGTGGTGAGGAGAGAATGGAAGGGGCTGCTTCCAAGCCCTTAAGACAAATTTGTTTTTGATAATGTCGTTTCTCTTTGGGAGAGATTTAGCCTAAGCGTCCTGTCTGGTGGTGGGTATAGTTTAATTGCTTCGTTAGTTAATTGGGGGAGGAAATGTGTCTGTGTAAACGTTTGTGAGTAGGGGGGTACGGTTAATAGCGCGCAGTGAGTCTGTTCTGAGTGGTCGTCTAACTGCTCTCCTGCTGTCTCCTTTTCTGGTCGCGTTTCCCGATCTTTCTTGGGCTGCCAAATCACCCGATCTCCAGGCTTTACTCCGTTTTGTAGGCCCTTTAGTGGTGTGTTTAACTTTCTATTCCTCTCCAGAGTCTCATTAGATATTTTCGGCGTTTCGTTTTTTAAAGCCCTGGCAAGTTGAGACTCAGAATCTCTTCTATAAAAACAAAACAAAAAATACGGGGTAGAAAGTTGAAAGAGCTATTGAGTGGGGTAAAAAACCGACGCTCAGAACAAAGGTCCTGGTTGTGTTAGAAAAAAAGGCAAGAGGCCTGTATATGAGGCCTGTGTGTGTCGCATTTACACCCCTGGGGGAGGGAAGCAGAGTTGAGGAGAGGAATTTTCAGAGTTTTAGAGACAATAAATTTTAGAGGGTTTTATTGAGGCATATTTTTGTATTTATAGCATGCAAAGAGATCAATATTAAGTGTAAGTTCTGAAGTAAACACAATTTCTAATCTTTCCTTCAGCCCCAGAAATACTGAACTGGAGTGGCCTTCTATCATCTTTGTGAGGTTGGGGGTAGTTCTTATTTATTTTAATCTTAAGAGATCACATTAACATGGTTGGGGTTTGTGGGCTTTGTACATGTCTGTCTTTCTGTGAATATGGCAATATTCATAAGAATTGGAGAACTGTAATTAAGATTATCGTTTCCATTCGTTCCCTGTTTTTCAGGAGTGTGAATGGTTTTTAAGTCTGCTCAGCTGACATTTACTACTTAATTTGTGTCTATGAACAGGCTTTTGTTTTAGTTTTTTCATTTACTTTCTAAAAGTGGGAGGACAATTTTGGCATTTAGAATTCCAGAAGATGCTAAACTAAAATAGTTAAGTATTTTAAAAATGAACGGGATATTAGGTATGCTATGGTAAAATCCGTACTTTCACCTGATGAAGTAAATTTGGAATAATATATGTTTACTTTTCCATTCTGACTTTTAAGATTACTGTATTTATGTAATCTAGATAAGGTTTTATGATCCTATTTTAAGGTTGTCATCTCAGCAAAGAAGACTCATTGCTGGCTAGGAAATTATCACACAGCCAGTTAGTATGTGTGTGACCTTGAGCTAGTCACTTAACCTACCTGGTCTTCATTTTATCTGTAAAATGGGGATAGGTAATCTTTATCTTATCTCCCCGGTTGCTTGTGAGACCCAGTGAATATAATGACTGTGAAAAACAACAAAATGCTAAATAAGTGTAGGCTGATATTGTTTTAGAACATTACTTTAGCTATTTTGAGGTCATTCAAAAAAAGATACAGCTTCTTACCAGTGGTGGTGGTCCTGGGGGAGGGGAAATTGATGTAAAGTAGGTTGAAGATATGAAGTTGTATATGACTTAATAATCTGAAATTGCTGCTTAATTGGTAGTGGAATTTGAATGTAATTTTTATCTATTAAATTAATTTTTTGGCATCAGCATGCCAGATACTTTTCACCATACATCCTCCTGTGTCAACTTTTTGATCCGTTTTATAGACACTTCAAATGTCTCTTTAATTATTGACAAAATTTGTACCCATTCTTGTTTGTGGCTCTCATGAAATTGACTTTTTAATGTTAGAGAGTACAATTAAAGAGAAATGCTTCTGAATCTTGGCCTCTGTTTTCTTTACAGAATCTAGGGAACTTTTTTTTTCTTAAGTGAATGGGTAGGGATCCTTTTGAGCAAAAACGATACCAGTTGCCTCCCCCCTGCTTTTTTTTTTCCTTCAGGACAGAATCTTGCTTTGTTGTCCAGGCTAGAGTGGGTGCCATGGCGTTAGCATAGCTCACAGCAGCCTCAAACTCTTGGGGCTCAAGCAGTCCTTCTGCCTCAGCCTCCTGAGTAGCTGGGACTACAGGCATGCGCCACCATGCCCGGCTAATTTTTTTATATATATATATTTTTTTAGTTGTCCAGATCATTTCTTCCTATTTTTTAGTAGAGACAGGATCTCACTCTTGTTCAGGCTGGTCTCGAACTCCTGACCTTGAGGGATCCACTTGCCTCAGCCTCCCAGAATGCTAGGATTACAGGTGTGAGCCACCACGCTTAGGCCACCAGTTGCCCCTTTATTTTCCTGTTTGTTAAGGTAATTTGATGGATTCAAGC
>CAUYSK010020769.1:0-22793 GCA_963575035.1 Avahi laniger
TTTTTGATGTGCTGCTGAATTCTATTTGCTAAAATTTTGTTGAGGATTTTTGCATCTATATTCATGAAGGATATTGGTCTATAGTTCTCTTTTTTTTTGTTGTGTCCTTTCCTGGCTTTGGTATTAAGGTGATATTGGTGGCTTCATAGAATGAGTTAGGAAGGATGCCATCTTTCTCGATATCGAGGAATAATTTCTGTAGTATAGGTGTGAGTTCTTCTTTGAATGTTTGGTAAAACTCTGAAGTGTAGCCATCTGGTCCGGGACTTTTACTTTTTGGTAGGTTTTTGATTGCTGCTCCAATTTCTGAGCTTGAGATTGGTCTATTCAGATATTCTGTTACCTCCTGGGTGAACATAGGGAGATTGCATGTTTCCAGGAATTTGTCCATTTCCTCCTCGTTATATAGATTTGGGGCATATGGGTTTTCATAGTAATCAAAAATAATGTTTTGTATTTCCGTAGTATCTGTTGTGACCTCTCCTTTTTCATTTTTGATTGAGTTTATTAGAGAGCTTTCCTTTTGGATTCTAGTCAATCTAGCAAGAGGGTTGTCAATTTTATTTATCTTTTCAAAAAACCAGCTTTTGGTTTTGTTGATCTTCCGTACAGTTCTCTGTTCTCAATTTCATTTAGTTCTGCTTTGATCTTAGTTATTTCTTTTCTTCTACTTGGATTGGGATTGGTTTGCATTTCCTTTTCCAAGTCCTTGATTCTATTTATTAGGTTGTTGATTTCTAAACTTTCCAGGTGATCACCTTTTCATGTATCTGCTGACCATTTACATATCTTCCTTGGAAAAATATGTATTCAAGCCTTTGCTTGATTTTTAATTGAGTTATTTATATTTTTGATATTCAGCTGTGTGAGTTCCTTATATATTTTGTGTATTAACCCCTTGTCAGATATATGATTTGAAAATATTTTCTAACAATCTGTAAGTTGCCTTTGTATTTTATTGATTATTTCCTTTGCTTTGTAGAAGCTTGTTAATTTGATATTGTCCCATTGTTTATTTTTGTTTTTGTTGCCTATATTTTCAGTGTCATATCCAAAAAATCACTGCCAATACTAATGTCAAGGAATTTTTCCCTATGTTTTCTTTTAAGAGTGTTATGATTTCAGGTGTTACATTTAAGTCTTTAATTCATTTCCATTAATATTTTATGTATGGTGTAAAATAGGGTCTGCTACAGTTTGGGTATTTGCCCCTCCAAATCTGATGCTGAAATTTGATCTCCAATGTTGCAGGTAGGCCTAATAGGAGGTGTTTGGGTTGTAGGGAGGGATCCCTCATGAATAGACTAATGTCCTTCCTGTGGGTGGGATGGACATTCAGTTCCTGCCAGAGTTGTCCTGAGAGCTGGTTGTTAAAGAGTCTAGAATCTCCCCTCTCTCTCAATTGCCATGTGATCTCTGCACAAGAGATTCCCCTTCACCTTCCATCAAGAGTGCAAAGAAGTTTGAGGCCCTCACCAGAAGAGCAGATGGTAGCATGATGTTTCTTGTACAACCTGCAGACCTGGTAGCTAAATAAACCTCTTTTCTTTATGAATTACCCAGCTTCAGAAATTCTTTTTTAGTCTCAAAAAAAAAGGAGTCGGAAAGGGTCCAATTTCATTATTTTTCATGTCCATATTCAGTTTTTTCATTAGTATTTACTGAAGAGGCTATTCTTTCCCCATTGTGTGTTCTTGGTATTCTTATCAACTATTACTTGACTGTATATGCATGAGTTTATTTCTAGGCTCTCTTTTATATTCTATTGTTCTTTGTATCTGTTTTTATGCCAGTATCATGCTGTTTTGATTACTATGCTTTGTAGTAAAGTTTGAAATCAGGAAATATGATGCCTCTAGATTTGTTTTTCTTTCTCAGGATTTCTTTGGCTATTCAGAGTCCTTTGTGGTTATATACGGATTTTAGGAATTTTTTTTTCTTTTTCTGTAAAAAATGTCACTGGGATTTCAATATGGATTGCATTAAATCTGTAGGCAGCTTTGGGTAGTATGGACATTTTAATAATATTAATTCTTCCAGTCCATGAACACAAGATGTCTTTCCATTTATTTGTGTCTACTTCAGTGTGTGTCATTAGTATCTTATAGTTTGTCAAATATAGATCTTATATATTTGATGAAAATTGTTCCATACAACACCGGTCACAAGGTAATCCATTCATATATGATGTTTTTTATTGTAATGATAGAGTTTGTGATGATAATATGTGGTAAGAGTACTGAATAAATAGAACCTGATATCTTACCCCCCTTTTTATTGAAAGTAAAATAATTGGTTGGAAATTTGGGAAATCAATAAAGCATCATGGCTTGTACATCTTTGGGAAAATCTTGGATGAGTATGCTATCAAATTTCTGTTTTATAAAAAATGGTTATGTGGCTCCAAAATCACCTAAGATTCTTCTATATATATTTTTTGAAGTTGCTCAGAAATGCTGATAGAAACAAGGGACTCAGTAAAGGAGGATAGGGCCTTTAAGCTAAATCCTGAGAGAAAGCAGAAGTATCTCAGCTACCAAAGAACTCACAGCAAGGGAAACAAGAAGATAAGCTTAACACCACAGAAAATGCCTGAGATAGCCCTAAACTGTTCTTGTGTTGTTTAATGAGGCTCTGACCTAAGAACTTTTCACTTTTTTTCCTGGACTGTTTTGAATTCCATCTTTTCAAATTTCAATATCATATTTTGAAAATCATATTTGATTATATGTTCTCTTGCTACTTCTATAGTCTTTTTAGATAGTAAATCCTTTACATATAATCTCATTGAAAAATTATTTATTCCCTTATATTTTCAAAATGCAATATTCTAAAAAAATGAACAATATTTCAACATTGGCAAGAAGTTTGTCCACTGAGCACTATTACTGCTGCCAATGAACTAGTTCCCTTATCTTTTCAGATAAAGTATCTAGTTGGGTTAATGTTCTTATTTCCTCATTACTAAAATTAAATTATTAGAACCTCATGAAGATAGCACAGATGTGTAGAAAAGAGATAATACTTTTCAGTTTTACTTTTATAATTTTCTTCCTATTGCACACATGTGTGCATGAGTGTGCACACATACACACACACACACAATTATTAGGATCTTTAGAGAATATTTATGAAGCAACAACCATGCCATAATCATTGAGATAATTAACAAAAAAGAAATCATTCTTGCAAAAAGTAGTAATCTTGGAAGGAAAATAAAAAAATCTCTTTAAAAAGAAACACTATCTATTGTAACCTTAATTGAAAGATTCAGCAAAGCTGAAATCTGTTTTATTACATGACCTTGGATGATGCATTTGACCTCTTTGTGACTCTGGCTGTAGAAAGGTAATAAAAACCTTGGCTCCTTTATTTGAAGATATGTTACAGATTTAATGAGTTAAAATGTATAATATATTTGAACTAATCAAAAGACTGTAAGAATAGAAAACTGTTACTACTATATTCTTATTATATCTACATAATAAGTTGCTGGAGAAAACTTAGTGATACTCGTTTAAAATTTTAGCAAGATATATAGGTGACTACATAGATAAACAGGTTTTTCTATGAAGGAAAATATGCCTGAAAATAAAGAATATTTAATCCAATAACAAGGAGATTATTAAATTGCTTTGAGGAAAGATATCTCTTTTTCTGCAATAATGGATTAAAAATAAATTGCACTCATACCAAAGACCTGATTAGTTTCCACTTATCTTCTGTAGCCTTGTTTCTCCTTTCAGCTGAACCACATTTTCCTAACTATACAGTTGAGTTAGTCTCTGCCAGCTTCAGCAGTACACTCTGTGTACTCACAATTATGCTTGAGTTAGACCATTCTTGACAAGTATGCCACTGTGTCACTTGGGCTTCTGAGTTTTTCTTTCCTGAAACCCATAAAGAGTGCCTTAATTCAGATGATTATGTTTTGTTTTGCCTTAGCCTCTCCTCTGAGATTCTCTTCCAGGGGTCTTATTTGAATCCCAGATTTTATACTGAACACTATGCGGCTCCAAAAAAATTTTAAAAAAATCAACTGAGTTTCTTCTATCACTTTTGAAGTTCCCCCATGATGCTGAGAGAGCCAAGGAAACTTAGAAAAAAAGATGGATCCTTTAAATATTCTGTACCCAGAAATGTGGGAAAATATAAGCAAGGTCTTGATGCTTAAAGAATCTAAAGACCTGCCTTGCTATTCTTCAGTTATCATTTAGGGCCTTCGGCTATACCACTAAACCATAACCGTACAGCTGAGATCTTATGACGCATTAGAACATCCTGTCTTTATGATCTTTCAAGTAACTCTTGTACCTTATTGCTTAGTACTGTTCTCTGCCCAACTTTTGAGCCCTCACATCATCTCTCATACCCTTTGTTTGACTGTTAAGTAAGTTAAGATTGTTACAGCCCTTGGACACCATCATTCTCCAATGAGCCTTTCTAGTTAGTGTCAACATCTTACTGAGTATTGCCGGTAGTTGTCTGTCCTACTGATGGGACTGAGCAGAGACCCCTCTTAGGGGCCTGCTGGGACCCATAAACACAGAAATAAAGTAAAATCTTTAGTCCCTTCAGAAGAAGTTTCAGGCACCTGGCTTTCCTTGAAAAATAAATAGGTGACCTGATGAGAACAATGTTCCTCCAAGAGAGCCAGAGTCACGAGATGTTTGGATTCCCTATGAAAACTAAGGGGGAACTGAGGAATTGAACACTCTGACCACCGTTTCTCACTCTAAATTTCACCCTGAGAGACCTGTCATACCCATCTTAACATTTCTTTCTAAATCCACCCATGCCCACCCTACTTCAGGATATCCCACCTTTTAGACCAGGCCTGCCTGAAATGTATCCCTACCTTTAAAACCCTGGCTTGTAAGCTGTCAGAGAGTCTGGGTCTTAAGCATTAGCTGCTGGTACTTCTTGCATGGTGCCCTGCAAATAAACCCTCTTTCATCTGCTGCAACTCCCAACTCCAGTGTGTGGCTTTACTGCACAGGGTGAGCAGACCCCAATTTGGTTCTATAACACTGAGCACCAAGCCAGACCCTATATAATCTTGAATTAGTCCAAAGATGACATTTAGAAGTTCCTCAACCAGGACTGAAGAGAGATAGGTATGATTGAGTGCCAGGGTAGAACTAAAGGAAAACTGGAGAGTCAGTAATTTTTGTTTTTCCTATCTACCATCACCTTTCCAAGTCTTGCAGTGTATTTCTGGAGTCCTCTTCCGACAAGCCATTTGTTAGGGCAAGTATTCTTCTATATGCTTTGCATGTATTTGATCCTCATAAAATTCCAATAATTTAGGTATTATACTATCCTCGTTTTACTAATAAGAAAACTAGAGTGCATATTGGGTTAAGACACAATGCTCAAGCTTTCAGAGTTAAAACACGGGCTGGTCAGAGATATGGATTAAGCAGTCTGATTCCAGAAATAAAAGGTAACCGAGTCTTACAGGAGTAAAGAGAATGGGCTCCATTGCAAATGAAGTTACTCTATATTTGTTCTCCTAGGGAAGATTCTTGGCATCCTCCATTTAAATAATTAAGATATCCTCTAACTTGAAAGCAAAGAAACAGGCTTCATTTTTAACCCATTTTGTTAAAAGTTCTCTCTTTCGTTTAATTTATTTTGAATGACTCTTCTCTCCTGGATCTTGAGTTTGAACAGTACAAGATTTATAACACTGCTTCTATATGCTCTTTTTGGTATTAGAACTATAAATCTGGCATTTTTTCCTAAAACTCAGTATCTTTTTAATCATAATGAGCATCTTCGGCACTCTAAATTAAAAAAAAAACATAATGGAGAATCCTTATCTCAAGGAGAGGGTGTGAATACATTCTTGCTTAAGGATGGCTATAACCCATTTTGATAAGTGCTATAGATAAGAGAAAGGCAAATAATGCATATGTACCACCACCAGCATTTTAAATGTTTAATTCTTGGACCTTGGGAATATACACATGAATACATAATTGCTCCTATGAGAGTTACTGGGAATTCTGGAATGGTTTAGGCCACAAAACCCCAGAAAGAAAGAAATTCATTATGGGACAAATTCCTAAAACCTTTTATCTCCTGTTCACTGCAGGGTATAGTAATTCTCTGCCCTTATCTTCTTAACCTATCATTTGTAACACAGTTTATTACTCTTTCCTTTTTGATGAAAGTTCAAGTTCTTCCTTGGGATTTAATACAAAACACTCCCTTGATTATTATTCTAAAACACTGACAACCAGTCTCTAGTCTTCTTTGCTTATTTTTCATCATCACCCCATTTACAAGACATTGAATGACACAGCCCTTGGGCTTAGGACCTCTTCTTTGTTTGTACCCACATCCTTGGTGATCTCAGTTACAAAGCTGATGGCTCCCAGATTCTTATTTCCAACATGAGTTTCTTCCCTGAACTCCAGATTCATATATCCAATAGCTTATTCAAAACTACCACTTCAATGTTTAATAGACCACACAGATTTAATATGTCCCAAACCAATTTATAGCTCTTTTTTGTAGAATCTGTTATTTTTTAAATCATATTCTCTATTTCTATATGGAAATTACATTTTTCTAGTTGCTAAGATCAAAAATCTTGGAGTCTTTTTTTTCTTAAATCTCAACTCCCATATCTAATTTATCAGAAAATTCTTTTGGCTCTGCCAGCAAAATATATCTAATATCTGAACTTTCTAGTTCAGTCCATTGCTCCCACTCTGATTTAAGCAACCACTTTCTCTTACCTGAATTATGGAATCACCTTTTAACTAATGGCTGTTATTCCATTCTTTGCTTTATCAAACAACCAGAGTAATTGTTATAAAATTCTGATCTTGACATTAGCACTGTACTCAAAACTAATCCATAGCTTTGCATATATGTTATAAAAGCTAAAACCCCCAAAATGGTCTCCAAGATAGTGCACAATCTAGGCCCTATCCCACTTTACCTCTCTGATCTTGTCTTCTGTATTCTAAGTTTCACTGCCTCTGTTCTAGTCAGACTGGCCTCCTTGCTGTTCCTTTGACATCCTCCCAACTGGGTGCCTTTCTGTTTGTTGTTTCTTTTCCCTAAAACACATACTCTCAACATATCCTCCTTTAGGTCTTTGCTTAAATATAATCTTCTCAGTGAAGCTTTCTCTTATGGTGCACTTCCTCTCTAGTACGTCCCTATTTTTATTCATAGCTAATCATAATCTCAAAGATTTATAATCTGAAATTCAACTTATTTTCTTTGTTTATTGTCTCCTTACTCTCATGAAGAAATATGCTCATTGAAGGAAGAAATATTTTGTCTCTTATTCGCTAATAAATTATCATCACTAGAACATTATGCACATAATAAATTCTCAGTATGCATTTGTTGAATGAATGAATGAATTATAATAATGGCAGTATAGAGTTAAAATTGTAGGGCTATTGGTGAAAGTATTATGGCATTGGAATCTTCTCTGGAGCAAATTTGAGGATAATCCTGCCAAATATCAAGTTAATAAAATAGTTCATAAACCATGGTAATATTTATTTTCTTTACAGTACCAGGATTATGAGAGGCCCTAATGATGAGAGAAGGATTTTGACACTGGTAATGTGTTCATCTATATGTTACAATACTATTACTTAAAAGGTCAAATATAGGAATAGTTGGTGCTATTTCCTTGAGTAATATAATTACACATGCCAATTTGTTCATCCCCTCACAGCAATTTTAGACTTTGCAAAATAAAAATTTGATTATATACCCATCAAGTTAAGCTTTTGGTGGTGTATTAATCTGCTTGGGCTGCTATAAAAAATACCTTAATCTGTAGACATTTATTTCTCACAGTTCTGGAGACTGAAAGGAAAGTCCAAGATCAAGGTGCCAGCCAGTTCAGTTCCTGGTGAGGGTCTTTTTCCTGGTTGGCAGATAGCAACCTTCTCACCATATCCTCATGGTACAGAGATACAGAATAATATCTCTCTCTCCACTAATCTCATTATTAGGGTCTCATGCTCATGACCTCCTCGAACTCTACCTCCCAAAGGCCCAATTTTCAAATACCATTACATTAAGGGTTAGGGATTCAGGATATAAATTTTAGGGGACCCAGTTCAGTCCATAGGAGGTGGTTTCTCATTATTTTTACAAGAAAGACCAAATATTTAACAAGAGGTTCATGATTTTATAGTCTGGATCCTTCCAGATGCCTTACTTTCTCTGCTTCTTTTCATGTCATGCTGCCCTCTGCTTTCTTGCTCTAGTCATGTTTTCGTTTTGCTGAGCACATGATGCTCCCTTCTACTGTGTGCTTCTCTCAACTTGAAATGCCCAACTCTGCAACTCTCTGCAACACGAACAATTCCCATTCCTTTCCCAGAATTTGGTGTCTCAGTCATCACTTCTCATGGGAAAATTCCTTCATCTGTTGGCCAAATCCTTCTTGCTTTTGTCAACATACCTTTTCTTGGAGCCCAGTTGTAATTTGGGTGTAACCACTTGGCTGATAAATTTCTCCTCCACTAGACTGTCAGTTCCATGGACATAGAGACTATGTCTGTTTTTGCTGTGTTCCCACCACCAACAGAGTGCCTGACTAATGCTAGTGTCCAAGAATTTACTGAAGGAGTGAAGAGAGTAACACTCACATGCCTTTACTATCTGTGACCACACGCAAAACTCTGATTTTCTAGAGTCCAAAGGTTGATTTAGCCAAACTGATTTTTGCATTTTAATAACTCTGAGGGTATCATATTCTTTCCAAACTCAACATTTTTCTTTTATATTCTTGTATTTTAGGGTTTTTTAAAAAAGAGAAATCTATATGATCTTGAAAAAGTACCTTATCTTCTAGTCTAATTCTAAATATATATTAACATTTTATCTCATAAATTTTAGTGAATGAGATAATATGTATGGTTTAAAATAAGAGCAATAATAATCTAATAATATTAGAACTTATATTTGAGAGCTTTGTATGTACCAACACTGTATGAGAACTTTATATAAATTACCTTATTTCATGCTTCTGAAAAATCTATTAACTAATATAATAATAACTATAATTTATTGAGTTTTTCTATGTTCCACAGTTTGTCTAAATTATTTCCTTTGGTGTTTTTATCTTTGAGAAGTAGATATTAATATTCTGACTTTGCTAATGAGGGACCTGAGGATTTTGAAGATTAGAAAAGTTTTTAAGGTCACACAGCTTATCAGTTGTAAGATTGCTGGTGAAAGCAACTTATGGATTTCTATATTAATTTGTAAAAAAAAAAAAGAGAGAGAGAAAGAAACTAAATCAAATAAGTGATATTCAAGATTATGCACCTTGAATACTGATGATGTAAAGCTCAGAGTGCCCCTTGGGATCATGCAATCTAAAGTCATAGTCCCATTTTACAAATCTTGGAAATGAGATTAATTGATTTGCCCTACTAGATCATAAATACTTTGAAGGCAGGAGACATTTCTTTTTGATTCATACTACCACAAATATTGTTCTACATAATGTAGGTGCTCAATAACATTTATGGAATTGAATTGTTCAAGTCATCAATCAAGTCAGAGCCAAGATTAAATCAAATTTTCTGACGTATAATACAGGACTCATTTCATTAAATGTGCTGCTAATAAGTGACCAAGCTCAGTTAGGAGCTTGCTTTATTAAATGGCAACATTATTAATAATAGGATTAGAACATTTCTAGGTGATATTACCATTACCACCATTATTGTAAGGGAATCCACAGATATCCTTTTGGGCTTTATTGCCAAAAATTTCTTTTTGTCATTGCTTTTCCAACAGATGCATCCTAGCACCAGGGATCCAGGTTTTCTCTTCAGGTTTAAAAGGCAGCAAAGAGAAGACGTAGTTATTAAATAGTACAGGTAATGGTTCTGTTTCCTTGGTGGCAGCAGGTTGCTATCATTCATGAAATTCCCAAAGTGAAATACCACTGCAGTTAGCAAAATAAAGGGATATGGTAAGAGTGGAGGGGAATGTTGATAAATCGCCACCATGTAATTAGTTGCAAAAAGATTGAAATGTTTATACAGACGGATGCCAGAAAATAAGATTTCTGTGGGAGAGTTAAAGGCATTGAATTTGTTCAAATGTGGAAAGGGAAGGTGGGAGGCAGCTTAATTAACAATCTTTAAGAGATGGCTTTGCTTTATGACCATGGATGGCAGTGTCCAGTCCTTCTCAATTCTGTCAATGGCATAAGAATATTTAATATAGAGTACAACGGGAGAGACTAAGGTATGATAGAAATACTAGATTTCTAAAGATAAAAGCTTACTCCCGGAACTTGAACAAGAGGAGCTGTCAAATATCTTCCTCTGGACAGCTTTAAAGAAAGACACCCTCCTATGTCTGTAATGATAAAAGCATAGTCCTATTCGAAGGAAGATCTCAACTCAACTCACTTCAATAACCTGGCAACATCCCTTCTAGATATAATATTAGGCCTGTTATTTGTTTAAATCCTTGATGTCATTTGCATTGTATCAGTTCAATGAAAGCAATAATCTATCTATTAAATTGCTTCACTTAAGGAATCCCAGAGAGGTCCTCAGAACCACTGATTTGGTTTAGTATATGATCAGGTTAGGTTTTATATCAGGAGAAAAACTGGATGACTTGACTTGTCACATGTCAATGACATTAGGATATATGTATTCAAGGAATGCATTGTGCACTGATAACCATGTAGTCCTTGTAATTTTCAGATTGCTGAGAAATTCTACCAGCCTAAAATATTTACCCACTGTTCTGCTATGGTCCCTGAAATTTCTGTCACCAGCCATCCATTAACTATAATAAAGAAATTATTCTTACGAAGTGTTAAACCTATAAATTTCTTTGGTATAATTAATCTATTCAAACTTATCTATCATTCTGGACAATGAAAAAGTGGGACATTGTACAGGTCAATTTTAATGGGACTCAAGGCAGACAGATAAGTCAATAGCATGTAGCAGTGATTTGGACAGACTGAGAGGAAATGAACCCAGAGAAGCCAAGAGTGTAATGAAGGTATCAGAGTGTGGTGCTGGAGCTGTTTCAAGCCAGCTTGTGAAAGCCAGTTGTTAAATTTTCAGGAGTTTTGAGTGCCAATTTTTAAATATGGCCATTATTTCTATAACTTTAAAAAAAACATGATGAAAATCACATTAAAAATAAAGTTAATAAATACTCAAAACTAATTTTATTAATATTTTTAATTTAAAATTAAATCTTTTTTTTGCATTTTTTTTATTTCAGCATATTATGGGGGTACAGATGTTTAGGTTACGTATGTTTCCCTTGCCCCCGCCTCTCCCCCAAGTCTGAGATTCAAATATGTCCACCCTTCGGATGGTGCGCATTGCACTCTGGAGATACCTTAAAGAGATACAAGTAGAAGTACCATTTGATCCAGCAATCCCATTACTGGGCATCTACCCAAAAGAGCAAATGATGCTGTATAAAATTAAATCTTTTAATTCTTTAATTTAAATCTTTTAATTATTTACTTGGAAATACTATACAATGATTAGCTACGAAGGCTCTGTTTCCAACTCCATGTTTACTAATACCATGTTGATACCTTGAAATTAGCTATCGTGGGAATATTTACACCATGGAAATGGGTAAGTGATACAAATCAGGATGCTCTTTTTTCCCACAGACCCTATTGTTAAGCATTCACCATTACACCACTGACTGTAATGGTTCCTAAAGGTTATCACCTTCCCACAGGAGTAAAAATACCTAGCTAGTGGACACAAAGAAAGTTAAATCTCCCAGGCTGAAGCAGTTAATTCCAAAAAATTCTCAATTGTCCTAATGCCAAAGTTATGGACTTTATGGATGATAAATAGAAAGCAGTTTAGACTTTTTTCTGTTCAATAAGTCCTTGTCATATTGTTAACAACTTGTCTTTAGTCTTCCACAAAAATATTGTCTTGCCAGCTAAACATAAAAACATCTCTGTTTGCAAATTTTCCCCATATTTTCAGTAATTCTTTCAAATGAGGTTCCCTATGGGTTTCATAGATCCATTTACTTGAGATGATGCTTTCTTTAGATAGAAAGAAACTGTTCAGCATCAACTGTTCAGCACAGAGACATGGGAAATCAGAACATTTCAGAGGCATTCACGGATGGGTTTGAATTTTGGCTTTGTCACTAAACAAGATGAGTTAACCACAGATGAGTAACTTTGAGTCTCAAACACTTAGGTTACTCCATTTTAAACTGGAGCTAGTACAACCTACCTGGCAGCGTACGCCTAAAGATTTCATGAGATGATAGACTTAAAGGTGAAAGCACAAAAGTGCCTGGACTGCAAAGTGTGATCACAAAATACTGATCCTTTTCACTATCTCTTTCTTTTTTACCTTCTCCACTAACATATAGAATCTTGTCAGGGCCAGGACTATCCCAAGGGCAGGAAAACTATAAATTTCCCCAAACCAACCCAATGGGAAAAGACACGTGAATTTCAAATTCCTGTGTGCCCACTCGTGAGCTAAAAGTTCGCTTTGATTTTGCAAAGCCTCAGAGACAGCTGGAAGAAATATTTTGAGAGAAGATACTGTGGGGTATTCTTTTTATAGTTGAAAGAGACTCTTGAATATGATCTAGTCTTTCCACAATAGCTTCAGGCCTTGGACAGGGAGAAGGGAAGGAAAAATTGAGTTGAAATTTCTATGACCTGCTCTTTCAGAATTAGCAGTTTCTTAAATATTTTGAACATCTTCCTTTATAGCCATGAAGAAGGATGATTTAATGCCTTTTGCAACAATTTGGATGAAACTAGAGACCATTACCATAAGTGAAGTATCTAAAGAATGGAAAAACAAACACCACAGGTACTCACCGTTAAACTGGAAATAACTGATGAGCACACATGTGCATAGAGGGAAGTAAAATTCAATGGTAATCAAGCAGGAGAGAGTAGGGAGGAGGGGAAGGGCAAAAATCTACCTAACAGGTATAGTGAACACTATCTGGGTGATGGGAACACTTTTAAGTCTGACTTAAGCATTACAAAAGCAATCCATGTAACTAAAATCATTTATACCCTGGTAATGCTTTGAAATAAAAAAAATTATATCATGTCAGTCAGGCACAGTGATTTCTTTGACTGCTATTATGATCTAGCCTCAGGATCTAAATTGGTGGGGTAGGATCTATCCTGAAAGATGGTGGTAAAACAAGTGACTCATTTTCATTTAGCCCAGAATTTGGGCTGCTTCTTTCCTCTGCCCTTCACTGAAGTGTCATTGCCTTCTTAACATAAGACATGAGAGGAAAGATCACATCGACACATCTAAGAGTTTTCCATGAGGTTCCAATGACCTTTGGGGTTTACAAGTGCAAGTGTTATTCTTTCTCCCAAATTATTAAAACCAGCTATTATTTTGAACTGTGGATAATGTGAAGGGTTAATGGTGCCTACAGAAGGGAAAAGAAAAAAAAGGTAAGGATGTAAGGGTGAATAAATGTTTCAAAAGAATTAAAGAAAAACAGAGTGAAGGGGACACAACGGGAAGAAGGAAAGAAGAGCATGGTTAGTAATCTGCTCTTTATACTTTTTAAATGATAAACTGATTACACATTATCTAAAATGTACTTATACTATACTCCAGAGTTCTGCTTTCTTTTATGAGAGACAGAGAACGAGACAGAAAAAGAGAGAGACAAAGAGATGTGCCAACATCTGCCCAGTCATCCAAGTCAGAACTCTGGGAGGCATGGCAGACTCCCTCCTCTTTCTTTTCTGTTACTAATAGTAAATTACTAAGACTTGTCCATTCCATTCCCTAAAAAGTCAAATCTACCCTCCCCTACACACACAACTGCTGTCTTTCATTATTGTTTTATTTTAGGCAGTAGAATAACTGAAATAATCAGATTCCCTGCACCAAATTCCTTCCTCCTTAAAAACTCTCTCATTCCCTAACTGAGTGATCTTGTTAGAATACAACTCTAATCATACATCTTCTGTTTAAAATCCTTCTCCTAAAGAACAGACCAGAACTTATCATGGAATACAAGGCAGCATGTGATCTGGCTTTGTGCTTCCACTCTGGGATTCTTTACTCTTTCCCAAGATAAGTCGTCAAATGAATAAATCAATGAGCATTTTCATTCTAATATATCAAACGATTTTTAGTTTCCAAACTCTTCTGTGTTCTCTCACGCTTCTAAGAGTTTGAAAGCACTATTGTCCTTCCTTGGAAGATGCTTTCCTATCCCTTCCTTACTGGTTGTGCTTTTTTCATTTCTATAGGCAGCTGAAGCGTTACTTTTTCCATCATTCTTTTCTTAGCCAACCCAAAAATTATGTGCTTACTCCCCTGTCTGTATCACTAGACCATCTGTTATTTTAACACAGGAACAATTTTTTTATGGGACTAACTTTTAACATAAATTATATGTTTGGCAAATAATGTATAACCAAACATATACATAAAGGGAATAAATAAATAAAGAAAATATAAGATAATGTTATCATTGGCATTTCAATTTATTTTTCTACATTATCCTCCATTACTATGCAATCTATTGGCACTTGACCAATGTTTCTATTTTTATATTCAAAATAAAAAATACAACAAATATCAATCAAAGTTTCTATCCTATGAATACTCTCTGTATTGATATAGCCGCCAGTAGTGCCAATTTCTTGAAATAGAGAAACCACCAGAGCAAAATGCAATACAAGTTGGAGGAGAAAATGAAACAAAAGGACATGGACAATAACTGTTCGTTAATCTAGTAGCAGCTAAAGTTTTCAGATTTAACCATTATTCTCTAGGGAGACCCAACAAAAGAGGCAGAACAGCAATTACAAAGACCTGAAGTAGGAAAAAACCAGGCATTGAACTGAATTGAAAGGCTATTTGACAAGGAACTGAAAGGCTAGTTTGGCTGAAACCTGTTCAGTTTTTCACTGTCATTTAAGTATAATTGAATGATAAAACCCAAGAGCAATATATTCTAATATTGAAATGCTTGTTAAAGAAAGCAACATTTCAACTTCTCCCAAAATAATGTCTTTTTTTCTCAAACTTCACAACATTTCAAAATATTCTTAGTTTGAATACATAACATTTCACTAATTCTCAATGACCGTAATTTTCACAGTCTGTTTGCTATACACAGGTAAGTATATGGGCCTGAATGAGCAGTCTTGCATGGTAGATCATAAACAGTTTCTGATACTGGCTCTTCTGAACCACACTGGAAGTGGTGCGGTGGGATTAGTAAGAACCCCACATAGCTGGTAAGTGAAAACTGATCCTTTCACGACAGAAATATTACTTGTAAGACCCGAAACTTTATTCAAACTAGCTTAATCAAAAAAGGAAGTTTATTGGATTCAGGGGTATTTCATGGAAAGCAATAGCAGAAAATACATAGTCTGGATTCAGGATGAAGGGAATCAAGAAAATAATAAGTTACAAACTGGGATTATTCTATCCATTTCTCTGTGGCTATATGGCCTCTCATTTCTGTACCTCTGAAGTCTGTGTCATTCTTCTCTCTGTCTCTGCACATCATAGTTCTCTATTTCTGATTACACACAGAGTGAGCTATGGGATCTACCAATCTCAGCACCCATTGTGGACTAACTAGAGTTTTATGTCCCAATTCCCTATCCTTAGGGAAGAAAATCTGATTGGCTCATTTTGGGTTAGGTTAAGCTTGCCAAATGTAGCAAATAAGTGAAAGTATGTCTGATGTGAGATTCAGGACATGCTTCTACTAAAAAATTATACATTGCCTAAGTGAAATTCAAATTTTACTGGGTGCCCTATAGTTTATCTGTCTACTCCATGTAAGGTGTTCTCTGTTGGTCCAATCAGTTGTTGTGGGCATAGGGATATAGCAAATGGACCAAAATATGGGCTTTCACTTCCAGGTAACTAGGCAATGTACGAAAATTCTAAGGAAGGGTAGAGCTTAATGTATGTAAAGTAACCTACTGCATGTAGGATAAAGTAAATGAGAGAGAGAACTTTGGTTCTTATGGAAAGGAAGAGGCCAGAATGTATTACCATTCAGATAATATGTAAAACATATGCCAGTTGACTAAGAGAGAGCAAAAATAATTTCAACCAAGTGAATTTTTAAAATGGTATATATTTTTAATAATTGATAAGATGGATTGAAAGAGGCAATGTCATCAATATGGTTGATTTGAATTTCATTCTGAAAACACTACCTGTGTACTAGCATTTTAAAAAGTATATATTATTTTATTTTAATTTAGATAAACCACCTAAGAGATGACATTGTTATTATCGCTTTGTAGTTGAAGATATTGAAACTCGAGGATGTCAATTATCTACCTAGGTTAACACAGCTAGAAAGCAACAGGGGCAGAATTTAAAGTTAGGGCTGCTTGAAGCCAGAACCTTTCCATTGTACTGTGTTGCTGCTAAATGTTGTTGCTTTATACTCCTAACATCAGCATTATTCCAAGCTGCCACTGATGATTGCTATAGCTCCTCTGTTGATATCTTAAGTCAACAGCCTCAATTTATATGATGAAAGCCTAGGGACCACTTCCATATGGAGCAAAAGAAAGAGTGTTTGGCTCCTGCTCAATATTTTCCCCAGAATTGCTTTCCTTATCCCTGTCTGTTGTCTAATCCTAAATGAGTGTAGCACTGGTTGAGGTACCTTCCACACTGTTGAGAATAACAAATAATGCATAACCTATGCATATTCATGAGTGGAATTAAAGCTATGCATTAATGCTCTGCATTAAGCCTAATAATCAACATGTACTTCCTCTTTTTCTGTCTAAAATAAAGGGTGAGCATGGGGGTGTTAGTTAGCTCAGTCACTAATCAAAGATAATTACATCATTGCCATTCCAAATGTTTATCTAGGCTTCTGTGAGGCAAGAGTGGAGTGAACATTTAATGTAGTGGTTAAAGGCAGGCCCGATGAAAAGTGTAACAAGGATGATGGTGGGATCTCTTTGCAAAAACAAAGAATGAGAAATATCTATCTGAAAGAAGAGTTAAATTTAATTAGGTGCTTGGTAAAATGTTTTGCAATTATTAATAATAGGTGCTAAATCAATATTTTTCAAATGGATATATAAATTAATGAATTAATTTTTCTGAATAAAAGCCAGATCTCAATAAAAATGAAATACTTGAATGGAATGTAGGCAAGACTGAAATCTTTCGCATGAACCTTGAAACCTATATTGCCTTCCAGTAGCCTAATTCTTTTCCATATACAGTGGGCACTCAAACTACACTGTCAATAGACAAACCAAATGATGGCTCTTCTTTGTAGAATGGAAAGAAGTCAATGATGGTCCTAAGACTAGTCATAACTTTTCAACAACTTTTAGTACGTCTCTATATATTAGGCACTGTTCTAGGCATTGATGATACATATGGTGAGCAAATACAACCGTAGTTCTTGTCCACATGAAGCTTAGGTTTAGTGTGGGGAGACACATCTTAACAGAAAATCTAAATACATATGTTTATCCAACATTTTCTTCTAGAATTTTTATGGTTTCATGCATTAAGTCTATTATCCATCATGAGTTAATTTTTGTGAGAGATGAGAGGTGCAGATCTTATTTCAGTCTTCTACATGTGGCTATCCAATTTTCCTGACACTATTTATTGAGTAAGGATTTTTTTCCCCAGTGTATGTTTTTGTCTGCTTTGTCAAAGGTTAGATGGCTATATGAGGATGGTTTTATATCTGAGTTGTCAGTCCTGTTCCATTGGTCAATATCTTTGTTCTTGTGCCAGTACCATACTGTTTTAGTTAGTATAGCCTTGTAGTATGGCCTGAAGTCTAGTATATTGATGCTTCCCAATTTGTTCTTTTTGCTTAAGGTTGTTTTGGCTATATGGGGTTTTCTCTGGTTCCATACAGACAGTAGAATTATTTCTTATAGATCTGCAAAAAATGATGTTTAATAGGGATTACACTGAATCTGAAGATCACTTTGGATAGTATAGACATTTTAACAATATTGATTCTGCCAATCCATGAGCATGGTATGGTTTTCCATCTGTTTACATCCTTCACAATTTCTTTCCTCAGTGTTTTGTAGCTCTCCCTATATAGGTCTCTCACCTCCTTGTTAAATATGTTTCTAAATATTTTATTTTCTTTGATGTTTTTGTGAAAGTTATTGCATCTTTGATTTGATTCTCAGGAAAAACATTTATAGACATTGGCCTAGGCAAAGAATTTATGGAGCAATCACAACAGCAATAAAAATAAATAAATGGGACCTGATCAAATTAAAAAGCTTCTGCTCAGCCAAGGAAACTAAAATCAGAGTGAGTAGACAACCTATAGAATGAGAGAAAATATTTGCATGTTACACATCCAATAAAGGGCTGATAACTAGAATCGATATAGAACTCAGGAAAATCATCAAGAAAAAAGTTAAAGAACCCCAGGAAAAAGTGGGCAAAGGACATGAACAGAAAATTTTCAAAAGAAGACAGAATAATGGCCAACAAACACATGAAAAAATGCTCAATATGTCTGATCGTCAGGGAAATGCAAATCAAAACCACAATGAGATATCACTTAACTCCAGCGAGAATGGCTTTTATCAAAAAGTCCCAAAACAACAAATGTTGGCTTGAATGTGGAGAAATAGGAAAACTCACACACTGCTGGTAGGACTGCTAATTAGTGCAACCTCAATGGAAAGTAATATGGGGATACCTCAAAGAACTAAAAATAGAACCACCATTTGATCCAGCAATCCACTATTGGATATTTACCCAAAGGAAAAAAAAAGACATTCTATAAAAGAGACTTCTGCACATGAATGTTCATAGCACCACAATTCACAATTGGAAAGATGTGGAAACAACCCAAGTGCCCATCAATACATGAGTGGATTAATAAAATGTGTTATATGTATACCGTGGAGTTCCACTCAGCCACAAAAATCAATGATGATCTAGAACCTCTTGTACTATCCTCGATGGAGCTGGAGCCCATTCTTCTATGTGAAGTATCACAAGAATGGAAAAACAAGCACCACATGTACTCACCATTAAATTGGTACTAACTGATCAACACTTATGTGCACATATTAAAGTTATATTCATTGGGTGGCAGGCACCAGGTGGGAGGGGGGATGAGCAGATGGGTAAAATCACACTTAACAGGGGCAGGGCATGCTATTGGGGGTTGGGCACGCTGTTAGCTCTAACTTGGGCGGTACAAAGGCAATATGTGTAACCAAAGCATTTGTACCCCCGTAATATGCTGAAATGAAAAATACATAAATAAATAAAAATGAAAGTCTGCCTCCCCCCAAAAAATAAAAATAAATATATGTTTAACATAAAACTAGAATATAAAAACTGAGGGAAAGTTACATGTTACAATTGGAGCACAAATCTGGAAGGTTCCAGCTTATCCTGAGTTTTGGGGATAGCTCCCATAGGAATTAATATTTGAAGTGCGATCTGTAAAATAAACAAGAGTTCATTAGGTGAAGGGAATGGAGAGTACTTCAGTCATAATACTGTCTGACAGGAGGAAGCATCACCTGCTCTAGGAACCGAAGAAAGAATAGTGCACCTGGGACACAGAAAATGAAAAGTAGAATAAAAGAGATCAGACTGCAGAAGTAGGCAGGGGTCAGACAGTACAAATTCTTATAAATGATGTTATGAATTATGGGTTTTATCCAAATAGCCACCAAAAGTTTTGAGAAAGTCAGTGTTGGATGGCAGAGGTCAGATTAAGGAGGAGAAACATAATAAGATTTGTATCTTTAAAATATCATTCTGGCTGCAAATGGTAAATGGACTGAAAATGTCAGAGTGACTATGGCTAGGCTGGTTAGAAGTCTATTGGGGTTGCCCTCATGGGAGGGCATCTTATATCGGTCCAAAATCAAAACTGGGAGTGTGTGAGTATATGTGTAAGAGGAAAAATTGAGGGGAATTAAAAAAAAAATATACGTGAGAAATAAGGTTGAGGGAAATATCAAAGATGAGTTTTAAGTTTCTGGCTTGTGGAAATGGATGTATGGCATGACAGAAATGGCCAACCGAGCATCAAAAATTTTTGTTCTCCTTCTATAATATAAGGTTGTTAATGGGATGTTCCAGTCCCTTGTATCTATTTTTTGCCAATTTAATATGGGCAAAAGTGATATGTGTTATTCCTTGTTGAAGTGGTTAAGAAGCAACCATGCTTTCCTCATTGTTTCTGTCTATCCACCGTCCAAGAGGCAAAACTTGCATATGCTTACTGTCTCCAAATTGTCACCACCATCACGTACCTCAACCCGCTTCAAATGGTATCTATTTCCATCATGAGGGATAACTGATACTGCAAATACCCAGAAAATATGGGAGGGGACAGGACCACAAGAAAGGTGGGAAAAAAAGGAGGTGAAAGAAGATAGGCTTTATTTCGATAGGAGAAACTAAGGCAATATGGGGTTTGGAAGTACTTAGATTGAACTTTATGAAAGCATGAAATTTAAGGAGCGCTTATCTGATTATTTTGATTTTCTCCATGAAGGAGGTTGAGCCATATGCTAAGGGTAACAACTTGGGAAGCCTAGAGGTTTCAGAAGAGAGAATTTGAAAAAGTTATTTCAAAGAAAAAGAAAAAAAACCCTAGGCTGACTAGCAAAATGTAGCAGTATTAACAGGAGTGCTGATGTTGTATTTGCTGTTCAGATATGTGCACTTAAGTGTTGATCAATTAATACTGGCATATGTTTCACTGATAGATCTCTGGATCCTGAATCTAAGCGAATCTTTTTTTTTATTATTATTTTTGTCCTGTGTAATCTGGAATCATGATTTACTACCTCTTTATATTTTGCAGAAGAATTCTCTACCCTTTAATACTTTAATGTCAATGTAGATTTTAGTGAGATTCTTTTAGAGATAGGGGGATCACAACACATCCTGCCTAGGCAACAACTTCAAAGTTTCCTTGGTCCTTTTTGTCTCCCTCAAAGTCTCTTCTTAGCACCCCACACCACCACACTATGGCATTTTCTCTACTCTCAACACTTCTCCATGCAGATTCAAGCTCTTCCTTACTATTTGCTTCTTTTTTAGGAACAAAAAAAAAAATCTCTGTACATTTTAAACAGAGCAGCCTATGGTTTCTCTGAAGTCTAGGCACCAGTAGGTCCACCTTCAGACCCTGGCAGCTCAGCTTCTACACAGAAGTAGGTATATCAAAATATCATGTTAACAAAGATGGATCTCTCTCCTCTCTGCAAGGAGTTCTCATATCTGTTTATTAAGGGAATCAAATTCCCTCTGATCAGAGTGCTCGGAATGTGTCTTAGTTTGATTTGTGCTACTATGACAAAGTACCTGAGACTGGGTAATTTATAATGAACAGAAAGTATTGGCTTGTAATTCTACAGGCTGGAAAGTCTAAGATCAAGGGGTCAGCATCTTGTGAGAACCTTCTTGCAAGACGACTCCTGCAATAACAGCATAAATCTATTCAGGAGGGCAGAGCCCTCATAGCCTCATCACCTCTTAAATGTCTTCCTTTTAATACTGTTGCATTGGGGATCAAGTTCCCAACATGTGAACTTTGGAGGACACATTCAAACCACAAAAGAGGGAGTGCAGCCCTACCAATGCCTTGATTTAAGACTTCTGGCCTCCAGAACTGTGAGAGAATAAATTTCTGTTGTTTTAAACCACCAAGTTTGTGATAATTTGTTGTGGCAGGCCTAATGGATATACACATATGGGAGGACAAAATTTAATGTGACATTCAGGCTTTTCTTTGCCTCCTCATTTACCTATCTGTTGAAGAAGGACAGCAGATTCTGGATGTGCAATTGGGAATGGTATCTAGGCATGCAGGGCATCACCTCCTCCTTTTCTCTTGTTCTTTGGGAGTTAGCTGTCATCAGAGGCCCTGTCTTTTGATCTGTTATAAGTTGTAGAGTAGAAATGTATGTGGGTGAATTATTTCTCCTATGACCGAGGATGTAAACATGTTTAATTCCTAGATCTGTGTCAGGAAGTCAACTGTTGTCACGTATACACCTGAGACACAATTTCCTATTTTGGATATTAGTAATGAAAGTAATATTTTTTGGCATCTATTATTCATCTAAGACTTTACTTACATTTTAGTCATCTCTAAAATCCTTTGGATTTATCTCTCCTTAACTAACCCAAACTTTTTTACAACCCCTTCATCTGTGTCACCTCACCCCAGATGATTGAGAAGAAAAGAAAATAGAAATTTATATTGGCAGAATAATATCTTATAGACTTACAGGACCCAAAGGAATAAGAATGGCATCTGACTTCTTATCAGCAATAATGGAATCCTGAAGACAATAAAGCCACATATTAAAAATTTGGTCAGAAAATTATTTTTCAATTTAAAATTGCAAAACTTAGCCAAAATTTCCATCAATTGTGAGGGTAGAAAAAGTGATTTTTTTTAGCAGGAGAATGGAGTAATTGAGGAGTTTATTTCTGACTGAGTGACTATCTTATCTGATGACTTTGACCCCACACAATTTGCATTGAAAATGTTTTACAGGATCATTGGAAGGTATAAAGATATTTGACAAGAGGTATAAGAAAGCTAAAAATGATTAACTCCAAGATGTTCACAAAAGGGAATTTGGTTCTTCAGCAAAAAATACTTACAGTTATAACACCTAAAATACTGAATATTTATTTAACAATAATTACAGTATAATTTTATTGAATGGATGAGGAAGAGGAGTGAAAGCTATGAGAAAGCTTCTGCACAGCCAAGGAAACTATCACAAGAGCAAA
>CAUYSK010020771.1:0-13529 GCA_963575035.1 Avahi laniger
AAGAGTCGCCTTCCTGTGAGTCAGATCTCTCTGCCTGGACCAGCCCGCCGCAGGCACGGCTGACCCGCGTTGAACTTCCCTTTGTCCCACACTCTCCGGTATTTGTAGGTGTTTTTCCAGTTCTCCTTACTTTATCTGCGCCGCTTGTCCCTCGCTGCTTCTTTGCAGATTCACAAAGCCGATCCTGTGGGAGAGCGCCTCCCTCGCGTGTGGGTGTCCGTGTTCTTCACCTCCCACTCTGGGAGCAGAGAGCCAGGAGGTCACCCCTAATCCACCATTTTCCAGCTCCCCTCCTGTTACTCCAATTTTTTTTTAAAGCAGTCACATTGTGTCTTGGCAAGACTAAGTGATGGCATCCATTATCACTCTTTGGAGTCATGATAGGTTACATTACCTACCTTGCTTAACGAATTCACTGTTGTGACCCACACGATCCTTAGTTTCCTTTCACTGTTGCACAGATTCAAGTGCCTCATATCATAAAGTTACACTGGCATTTTTCTAATTTTTTTCGGTTTAGTATTCCTTTTTGATTATGTTGAATTTCTACTAGTTTTTAATGGCAAAAAAAAGCGCCATTGACATGAAAACCCTGTGGGCTACTTTTTTGGAAGATAAAATATCTCTTAAATGTCAGTTCTTCATCAGAAATCTAGCGTGCTCTTTCTCCTGGAAAGCAGACGCTTCAGCCAATTTCTACCTTCTCTACTTTCACACAATTGGGCATTATGCTTCGATGTAAGTCTTCATTTAGAATTAATACTGTACACGTACAAGAAAACAAAAGAAAAATATAGCACTCCAAAGTCTATTGTCTCCTGCCATCTGTGTTCCATAACAAGCACTTCTAATTTTCATCCTTGATTAAAAGAAAATCTTCCCACAGTGGACTGAGCCACAGACGAGAAATCTACCACATGGCTTTTACAGGTATGGTCTGCTCATCATATAGTTATTGCATGGCCACTGTGCTCTTTGTTTGCAATGTGTGCCTACTGTAGTTTCCTTTGCTTACTGTGACTTCCTCTAGAAACACTTCCAGCGCTCGAAGTGTTACCAGCCCCTCCCTGTTGGAGCTGACAATTGCAGTTCTTTCTGTGGAAAAAACAAAGGTGTTAAAATAATTCACTCCATCCCACCCCACTCAATCCACCTCCTTAAGCCTCCTCCCCTGCTTAGGATAACACATCTGGTTATTGATCTACTATCAATGTCAGAATCTTGTCTGTGGATTTTTTCCTCTTTTTTGCAGAGTGACTCACTCTGGTTTCCTTTAAAAATGCCACTTTTAAAAAACAATAAAAAAAGAAAAAAAGAAAAAAGAAGGAAAAAAAAGTAAAGAAGAAAAAGAAAAAAAAAACTCCGTTGCTTTTATTCTGGGCTTTAAGAGAACAGGTGTCCCTGAATCTTTTCCTAGACAGACCTGGTAGCCTTCACAAACATACCTCCACGCTGCACACATATTCTAGTGAATAATGACACGCATACTTTCTACGAAGCTACCTAGGGAGTTCGGCTACTATTTAAGTTCATTACTGTCTTAGTCACAGGAAAGGAAGGTTTAGCCTCTTTTAATGTAGAAAATTAGCTGTTTGGTGTTTGCTTCAAAAGAAATAGGATTCAGAACTTAGGTAAGATTTGAAGGGCAGGAGAAAGGGAGAAAAAATAGGAATTTTTCTTTTCTTTTTTTTTTTTTTACCCCACCTTCAATGGCCCTCTTCTGCAATGCTTTAGGTCATCTATTTATCTAAGAAAATGATGGTAAGACCCTGGGTATCTAGTAAGGAGTGAGAAAAAGAAGCCCCTTAACATGGGGTTATGAATCCCAGAATCCAAAACCCTTCAACAAGCCACCTTCAGGCAAATGGTGTCTTTTATATTTGCATTCCCAACACTGCAGTACAAAATTGTCACAACTGATGACCTTCTGATCAGAAAAGTCTTGATATTTGATTTTTAAAAATCAGAAAAATAAAGGTCGATGAACGTATTTCTTTGAAAGTCATAGAAGTCTTCAAAGATGAAGCACTAAACTCAAGAGCTGAGTTTGAGAAGCTCTTCATTTTACAACCGGGGCAAGGAACCTGACAATTAAAAATCAAGAGTGTAGCTTCCTCTTGTGAATTAATTGAAAGGCCTGTCTACATTCTTGCCAAGTTCTTGCTTGTGTTATCTTTGTTGCTTTCTTCTTTGGAGGGCAAAGAAGAACTCCTAAAAGCAATATTGAAGATCAGTCTTTGTTGTGCTACTTGTCCTGCCTCCCTTCCTTCCATCCAGAACTGATTGGGGATGAGTTTAATGACAGCTGCTATTGCCCGGTTTCAGGACACTTTACAATCATGACTTCCCACTCCTCGGCAGGGCCAATCTGAATCTTTCTTCAGGAGACAAACCTCTACTCTTAAAACCATTAAGGTCAAGATAGGACAAGAGGCTTCCTCACCTTTGCCTTTCCTTTGCACTAGGGACAACATAACTTTATCCTAAGCATGCCTCAGGTCCTTACTGAAGTATTAATTCATGTTAGTGTCTTAAAATATTACATAGCATTCCCATACTACTTTTTATGTGTAGGAATTTAACCTAAAAATTATGGGTGCATTAAAAAATTTAGCTAAATTTTAAAAATCAATACATATTGCATTGTATACATATGGAATATATCTATAAATAACATATATAGTATTTATATGTATAGCAGTCCTTATGTTGCTTTTCAAAAATATTTAATAACATAAAAAATATTTAAGTGGAAAATCAAATTCAAAAAATGAGAATACTATACAGTATCTATATCATCCTTATATTATTTATGTCAATATGTACCATATCTATATCCATATTTGTACCTGCTACATCATTTGTTAGCTTTATCACCCACTCTATCCCTCCCTTCCACCCTCCACCATCTCTTCCATCACTCTTCTATCCTCCTCTCCTTCTCTTCTACTCACTAAAATCTTAAGAATCATGATACTTGGGAATTCAGATTAAGGCTGGTTTGTATTTTCTTCTTTCCATTTGACTGTATTTTGTAATTTTTCTAGAATAATTGCATGCAATTTGGCTTGCTCTATGACTCCTACATGACTTCCTGTAATGACTCATTGTTAGAACTTCAGAAGCCTCAGAAATATTCTTAGCTATGAAGATTACCAAGAAAAGGGCCATTCTACCTGACTTATTAGTGGTTTCATACAGTTTGACTGATTCTCACTTTACACAGACTCCAAGAGCTGGGAAAACCTTAGAGAGGTTATCTAAACCAGTATCTCATCTTAAGGGGAGTAAACTGAAACACAGAGAGGCTGACACTCAATCAAGGCAACATGCAAAGTCACAGAGTTGATGGTGAATCTGAGAGTCTCATTATACAATGACATTTATGACTACAATATAAACTTGCTTGAAATGCCATTGTTTCATTTCAGTGGCTGTTGGAAAACATACATACCTAATACATACTTGCTTAATAATGACAACAGGGTTGGCTTCTTTAAATCAGAATATTTAAAGAGGAAGAAAAAATCATAATTCCAAAATAAAGATAACACCTCCATAATATGCAGAAATAAAAAAAATTTAGCATCACTTCATCACAAAAACTTTTTAAAAACAAAAAAAAGAGAATAAAACACAATTTTTGTCACAAAAGATGACATTATGTCCTTCAGCAAAAGAGCAAGTCCCAGAGTTGTTAACTCCCAGCTTATAAGGCTAGTTTTAAATGCATTTTCTCATTAATGACTGTCCAATTGATGAAAGAATGAAATAAGTTGGATGTGACCACTGTGGAACATATATTACATTGTCAATAGAACATGGAGTCTAACTGCAAGAAATTTTATGAGCAAATTCTGTAAAGTAAGAAGCTGTTCATGAAAGCCATATCATCAAGGAAATATTCGGAAAAGAGGTATGTAATCTAGATACCGATCATTATTTTAGATAAACAATTAATACATTTTAAGAGTAAGAATGTTCTTTAAAAAGAACAACAAAAAAACCCCCAAGATAAGTATAACAGACTTAGACATGCTGTACTCAAGATAGTTTCAAATTGTGAGTTTCATGTTATTTCATTTTTGAAAGGGGAACTCATCAAAAATTTTCCATATTAAAAGAGAATTTTCCTGAAGATACCATTCTAACAGAAGTCATGCTCAAATTTTACCCTTTAAGAATGGAATGTCAACATATCAAGAGATTCTTCTCAACAATTGTTATATTTTACTTTATTTTATTTATTTTTTGAGACTGAGTCTCACTCTGTTGCCCATACTAGAGTACCGTGGCGTTAGCCTAGCTTACAGCAGCCTCAAACTCCTGGGCTCAAGCCATCCTCCGGCCTCAGCCTCCCAAGTACCTGGGACTACAGGTCTGTACCACCACGCTTGGTTAATTTTTCTATTTTTAGTAGAGACGGGGGTTCTCATTCTTTTTTTTTTCCTTCAGTTTTTTTTTTTATTTCAGCATATTATAGGGGTACAGATATTTAGGTTATGTATGTTGCCCTTGCGCCCCGTAGGGGGTCTCATTCTTGTTCAAGCTGGTCTTGAACTCCTGAGCTCAAGCAATTCTCCTGCCTCAGCCGCCCAGAGTGCTAGGATTACATGCGTGAATCAGCAATTGTTATATATTGGATCAAAATTTATCATAAAAGTCAAATACAAGGTTTAAAATAATTCTTATGCATATTATACAGGTATATGGGTGAAAATAATTGCTGAGGTTGAAATACAGTAGTAGCTTTATGTTATTCAGCTACAGTTTTCATCTTTAAAAGGGAACCTCTGGGCAGCCCCTCTGCTACTCGTCAACACAAAGATTGACACTCTGGACCAGACCACGCTCTGTAAATTGCACCAGAAAAATTTGCAAAGCCCTTCATTTGAGCTCCTTGTTCCCTGCTTCCTTGTTATCTGATCTGGTTGAGTCTGGCATGTTGTTTGTATTTGTACAGTGTTATACGACATCTGCTGTCCCCCAGAACCCACCATGATCTGTGGCACTTCGCAGCTGACTGCCATCCTATTTATATTAATTGAATGCAGTGGATTCTGCATACACTGCTGATTACCCTCATTTATTTCAGTGCCTAAAGACCCAGTATTTCTCTACACGCCCTTACAACATTGTTCTACTCATTTGGCTCCAATTAGTTTCAGCTAACAAAAATACATTACAGCAAACCTCTGGTTAACCATTGCTGTTTCTAATGACATTATTTGTGAGATTTTAGCCCTTGAAAGTAAAGACGTTGGGAATTAAGTTATAGTATCTTCTGTGGGGCTGAGAAATATTAATTGCAGGCATCTGGGCTCACTTCCTTAAAGAAGATTTGTGATTTCTATTTAACTAATAAATGTTGACATAAATGAAGAGCTATAAACTCCATATGTTGGACTTCCTGAGGAATTTCTGATCATACCCTTGTTCAGCTGAGTAAGAAAATGTTTTGGCATTAATATTATATTGTGGGTTATTGGCATCTAATATTTTGTAATTATACTGAATTGTTAAAGCACTCATTCAAGAGTTCCTCTAGGAATTTATTAAAAGATACATATTTATCCCCAAACTATAAAAAAGTATCATTAGTTTAGTGAACAGTTATGTATTTTAAACTTAAATTATTTTTCTCAATGAACTGATTTTTCCATTCTAGTGTCCTATTTTAGCTCTAGAGAATGGGCTGAGAAGTGTAGCTTATACATACTTTAAAGATAATAGTCTTTGCAATGATGTTTTTGAATAATGATGATAACTTCAAAGAATCTTTTTAGATGTAATCTAGACACTTGAAAAAAATGAAGAACGGACCGTGATAGGTTCTATAACAAATTAAATTACTTTACTCCTTATTAATAAGAAAGTTATAACCAAGAAGGTCAACAATTTCCCTGTATTTTAGATTAGGTGTTTGCATATTGTACAACTGTCCTTCATGGTATAAAATCTGGATTTTGATCTGTTTTGAAATATAATCAATTATCATAGATTAATCTGAGGAAATTTCATTGCTAAATTATAACCCCAAGCAAAAAGTCTTTCTACTTATCACTGCTTTGAAAGTTTTAGTTTTTAAATGCTATTCTCATTGCATTTTATGTTATTTTCCTCTTCCATCTCAAACTTGAAAAGACAAGGCCAATCATAGTCAAATACCGTAAAAGCTGTGCTCCCATGGTTTTTATGTAAAGTTAATAAAATAAATAAGAGGCAGCTGTGCATTTCAGGAAATCACTCCATTGAGGAGTTCTGGGAATACTATAACCGCGAGTGTGAAGCTGGAGTCACCAGAAACCCTCAATGGAATTACAGCTCAATAAATCAAAATTTACTCCTTTTTACCTTTACAATATAACTCTGAATTCTATGTCATGCCTATGCTTTAAAACATTCCCACTGCTATCTTTTTAATTATCATGGAGCTTCTTGCTTCCTGTTCCAACAGGTTGGATATTTTGGAAGAACTTTTGTTGTATGCTTGGTTGCTGTGGGTCTCAAATAATTTGGGCCCAGGGACCATAGCATGATAATAAATCCTTCTCACTTGTTATGACCAAATAAGAAAGAAAGAAAGAATAAATATGAAAAACTATGAAGCATTTTGATAACATTTCATGGAGGTATATAATAAATATATCCATGCCAGATTGTAATATCATGCATGACAATAGTGCTAGGAACGGGCAGGTGGACCACCTACAAGCCCCTGCAGACTACTGAGTCTTGTACTTGACTGATGAGCTGTAAGTTAATGTTTTTGACAATCAATGCCATACAGTTGTCATTCTTCTCTTCAACTTATGTATTCCTTGGTGACAAACCTGGTGAATTACTTTTTTCCCAGGATTTCTTATTCTTGTATGTCTTTCCCACCCTCATTTTCTTTTAAAGTAATTGCAAGATATTTGTTTCTTCAATTAAGAAAACACTACATATATTGCCTAAACATTTGTACCCCTCTAATATGCTGAAATAAAAGAAAAATCTATGGGAAGCAACTATACAACATTTAATTTCATCAGCCCCATCAGAATAAATCTTGGATTCTAAACTTACGTCTGGGAAGGAAAAGGGTTTGTTTTCTATTCTACTAATACGTACCATTTGAAAATAAAGTAGTTAAAACTCTCTCTCAAAAAAAAAACAAAAAACAAAAAAAAAAATTACACAATTTTTTTTTCTGGCCAAGTAGACCAAACAGCAAAGAAATATATACTAATTGAAAGCCTAGTTTTAAATACTGGTCTCCATCATTTATTAGCTTAATAGCCATGGGCAAGTTACTTAACCTTTACATATCTCAACTTTTCCATAAAATAACAATGATTTTAGTACCCATATCTTAAGATTCCAGGAAGGGTAATCAGTAAGCTTCAGCTGTATAACAAACTACCCAAAACCTAGTATCTTCATACAATAATCATTTATTATTCCTTGTAACTTTAGGGATTGGCTAGGAGGTTCTTCTGATCTGGCAAGTCTTGGCTGGGATGGATGATTTAGGACAGTTTTATTTACATGTCTGGTGGTTGGCAGGCATTGGTCTAGGGCCCTGACTCCCATGGCTGCCAAACAGCCAGATACCATCTGTGGTGATGGCAATGTGCCTCTCACCATCCAACAGGCTAGCCCAGGCTTCTTCACATGGCTATCTCAGGGCAGCAAAAGAGAGCAAGTCTATTTTCAAGCCTCTGATTGTATTATGTTTGCTGTGTCTTTGACTAAAGCAAGTTTCGTGATCAAGCCCAGATCAAAGATGTGGAGAAATAGTCTTCACCCCTGATAGGAGAAGTGAAAATTCACTTTGCAAAGGAGCATACATTCAAGGATGGGTGGGATTTGTTGTCCTTTTGCAATATGCTACGTGAGGGTGAGGTGGATTAGTAGTGCTGAGAGTAAAGTACTAAATAATTCTAAGTAGTGCTTAGAATTAATGACTGGCATATAGTAAGAGTTTAAATAAATGTTGTCTGTCATCGTCTTCATCATCTTCTTGATTGGCACCATCCTTACACTTAACTTGAGCCATTGGAGTAGGTCATGCACGTACCTCTTTTATGCGTACATGAGAAATTATATCAATTTAGATGTTGTTGAAATTCTGATCCACACACTGCAAGGTCCTCCTAGGTGGACTCTCTTTAAGAAGGTGAGTAACATGATCATTACAAAAACAAATTTCTTTTTTCCAGTTCATTCTCCACACTGTTGCCAGAGTGATAATTTTTAAAAGTCTGTATTTTCTCTTTTTTAATTTTTAAGTTTCCAGCCACATTTTCCACAACACTCTCAGTCTGCACAGGACTGTCCTCAGAACAAGGAATTGTCCAGCCCCGAATGTCAATACTGTTACTGTTGAGAAATTCTGCTTTAGAGTATAGCTAAGATTGACCGGGCTCAGATCTTTGGGTTTCCACTCCTTTATAGGATTATACTTAAAGAATGAAATATAATTATTTAATACTATATTTTAGAATGACAATAGTTTTACTAAATGTAGCATTGACTGTTTTCTTTTTGCAAGTAAAATCTTTAAAGATTTAAAGTAAAATAGTTTTGAAGAAATCTTATTTTAAATGAAGCAGAAACTGACGAAGTGAACTTAAAATGGCTCTTAAATAGACTGACTTCCCTCAACTGAAATCTCTAACTGAGAGTAACTGGGTCTCAGCTAAAAGCAGTATTCACAGCCCAGACCTTCAGAATACAAAATGGAGCTCTTGAGGCTGATACAGTAGATGAACTCAAATCGGTTTGAATTTCACTGTGCTTAATAACTATGATAAATGCCAGTCAGGGATTCTTGCAGATTTGATCCTCTGAAAGTTTTCATAAAGATGTGACTCAGGTAAAAACAAACGTGTTTCAAGTATCTGATCTACAGTGAACAATTTATCCTATCCCTGAGGAATGGAACAATAATTGCAAACATGTGTTTGGGTAACTGGACAGTAAAGACGATATGAAGACTGCCACTGGAGCTTGTTTAAGAAAACAAGCTCACTAGCAAGATTTGACTTAGATACTTAAAATGATACTGTCCAGTGAGGAGAGGCAACCAGTAGGTCACAAGATTGCCTTCTCCTCCTCCCACCCCAGACATAGTCTCTGCTAAACTGGGAACCAGCTATGTTCTGACCCCCTCTCAGAGCCCCAGGGAGACGACTTGAACCTTCCTGATTCACTAGGGAATCTGGTGCCTCCAGTCGACCCTTTTCTCCTACCGCTTATCCAGGAATAGGGGATCTTCTTTCCCTGAAGTGTTTATAGGAAGAGTCTGGTGGCTTTGACATTCAAATAACACAACTAGTTTGTCTGCTTGTTGAAAACTGGTAGAAGGAAAACAGCACAGCTTGACACAGTAATTGCAGGAAGATTGAAGAAGAATTCTCATCAAAGCCAGGGGGCATAGAATCCATTTCCCTTCCAAATATTTCCATGATTTAGATGCAGAATATTTCTCTTATAGTCAGACTTGAAATAACACCAGCTGAAAACTTCTCTTTGGATACATAAGATTTCCCTGTTGGGGTACAGGACAGGGAGGGGGCCTCATGACTGAAGGTGAATCTGAAGCATGACAAGCCCGGCCAATCTTAGCTGTGCTCTAAAGCAGAATTTCTCAACAGTAGCACTATTGACATTTGGGGCTGGACAATTTCTTGTTCTGAGGGACAATCCTGTGCAGGCTGAGAGTGTTGTGGAAAATGTGGCTGGAAACTTAAAAATTAAAAAGGAAAAAATCCAGATTTTTAAAATTATCACTCTGGCAACAGTGTGGAGAATGAACTGAAGAAAACTCTGACAAGAAGGTTCTGTGCATCTTCTTGGGGCAGAGTCTGATGGCTACATCACTACTGGAACCTTAATGTGATTGAATCCAGAAAAGAATTTTTTTGTTTCTGAAATAAAAGAGCAAAAAGCTCCTCAGGGGCATGTGTTTTAAGTAACCACAGGTGATGGATGCTGTGAGTACAGATGGGTTAACTGCTTCAATTCTTACAAGAAGATTAGAATTAAGGGCAGGGACTGGTTGGTGCATAAGGGTACGAAGCCCAGTCAGGAGAAGTGAGTTGATGCTTGTGCCACAAAAGGCTTGTCCTTGGGGACCAGGCAGATCTGATGAAAATTCCCACTCATATAGGTTGGGATGGGAGAGCTGGACATTAGGTCTCCCCTTTCTGCTGTCCTTGCCCTGAGGTCCCATGTTTCACCCCCTTCCCTCCAGTTTGTCCTTCCCTCACCTGCTATAACTTTGGTAGACCAGAAGGTGAGGAAAGGAAGTGTCTCCTCCTTCTGTAGAGGGGGCTGACTAGAGTTGAGATCTTGGCTTGACCCAGAACCTGCTATTCAGTCCAAAGTCAAGAAGCCTGGGGAAGCCAGCACTGAGATCTCTTCACCTGGGTTTCTTTGAGATGCTCTATCTCCATGTACCCCCTTCTCAGTCTTCAGGGGCCAGTTGGCCATAGAAGGAGAAGACATAGGGCAGGGTCCTTTGCCCTGAGAGAGTGGAGGGACTAGTCCATCATTTGTAGCTGAGGTGTTCCACTGGGTGATCCCAGCTGTTTCCCACCCTCCAGTAGATCTCCTCTTAGGAGCCCAGTTCCACTTTTGTCTTATCTAACTCTTAACAAAACAACAAAGACAAGTTGGGTGGTGGCAATTCCACTTGCTTGGTTAGGTGGCAAAAAAGATTTCTTTTTCTGAAAGAAAAAAAAATTACCTTAAAAATACTTTCAAAATGGTAGCTCATGCCTGTAATTCCAGCACTTTGGGAGGCTGAGGTGGAAGGATCACTTGAGGCCAGTAGTATGAGTTTGCAGTGAGCTATGGTCAGACCACTGCACCCTAGCTTGGGTGACAGACCAAGACACTGTCTCTTAAAAAAAAAGAAAAGAAACAAACTATAAATTTTAAAAAGAGATAGAGACATTTTCCAGTGACCTCTTTGATTGTTTTAATTTCCCAAACCTTAGTCTTTTTCCCCTCATAAATAAGCTTCACACTTTGGCGATTTTCTTCACTAGTTTAAGATAACACGCTAATTATTCCAACAGGTACAACTTTAGCAGTCTGCCCTCTGGCCTGCCTCACCCCAACCAAGAACAAATGTTTTGTGTGTTTTGTGTGTGTTAGGGGTGCTTGCAAGTCTTGACTTGCCATTTTCTCAGGTGGGGATTGGGGAGCCACTTGTAATATTTCCGTGAAAATTTTATGTAACCCACTGCTATGTAAAGGTATTCCAAATGAATTTCAGCAGGTAACGAGTTAGCATAATGAATAGACATTCTCTATCACCATTGGGATTTTCCCCTTTCTCTAGAATCTTGATTCTGGCCCCAGAAATCAGAATAAATGAAAAGAGTCCTCTCCCCTGAAGCAAAGTGGATTGGTTTCCAGTCCTGATACATCACTTACTCAGGAGAGGTAAAAATTAATTTTTATGAATACAAATCAGAATAAGGGCTGCAGGGGGGTATCCCTGCTTATGATTGTTTTAAAAATTAGTGCTACCCTATTTTGTAATTGTAGCAGCTTTGAAAATTGTACTTTACTAGAAATCTGCCAGCCATTACCACTCCTATTTTAATTGTATCCTTCCTCTCACCATTTAATCTTTTCTTTGTCCAGTCCAGACTTTGGGGTTTGTTGTTTTGATAAATGAGCACTGAAGTTTTCTTTCCCAGGAAGGTGGTCTCAGCTATAAACTACTTTATTCCACTGTTTCAATTTCAAAATAAAAGGAACTATATTAAAAGAGAGATATTGTGTCAGTAAGTTTGCTAATAATAAAAACAAAGAGAAGATACTAATGAAAAATGTCATAACAGAATGACACTAATTTATGAATCTGTTAAGAGATGGATGGCAGACGAGAAATGCAGAATTATAATGGAATCTAGTTGCTCAGGAGACTGCAGTTAGGGAAAATAGCACTTCTTAAGCTAAGATGTAAAAATTCATTTGTTCAGTTGTTCATTCATTAGTGACAGTCATTCTGTGTAGCAGTTACTAAATATACACTGTTTAATATGAATAAGTTGCTATGTTAATCTCTATAATGCAGAATTTTCAAACTTAAATGCCTACAAAATCAGGAAGTGAACAGATTAGTGAAGTTGGCCAAGTACTATGCAGTTGAGAATAGTGGGAATTAGGTGGAGAGCACCTGTCCCACTTAAATGTGCAGTGACTACTCAGCTCCTGTTAAGTCCTGTATTTTCCAGACTTTCTGGTTTCCCAAAAGAATATATTTAGATTCTTTTGTGTGTGAAATTTCTTGATTTTAATATACTATGTCATTCTAGTCAGCATTGTGTGGTGGTTCCAGCCAGGACAATTAGATAAGAAAAAGAGATAAAAGGCAGCCAGACTGGAAAGAAAGAAGTAAAACTATCCGTATTTGCAGATGACATGATCTTTTATATAGACAACCCTAAGAAATCCATCCAAAATAAAACTATTAGGAGTAATAAATGAGTCCAGCAAAGTTGCAGAATGCTAGATCAATATACAAAAATCATTTGTACTTATATACATTTGTAATGGACAATCTGGAGATAAATTTAGGAAAATAATTCTATTTATAATAGCATCAAAAAGCATAAAATACTTAGAAATAAATTTAACAAAAGGAGTATAAGGCTTATACACTGAGACCTAAAACATATAATTGAAAGAAATTAAAGAACTAAATAATAGAAAAATATCATGTTAATATATTAGAAGACTTAATATTTTTTTTTCATATTCTCAGATTTTATTTACCCCCTCTGAAAGTTAGAGTGAGCCTAGTCATAAGAAAAACTGTCTCCCTCAGAAGGTTTCATGGTGCATGAAGGGACAGCAATCACCAAAAAAAAAAAAAAAAAAGAAAATAGAAATGCAAAAAATATAGACCCAGTCTAAACTTGTAAGGAGAACAGAGAGTTGCAAAACTACATCACGATATGATTTTATTTTCATTATAAAATGTACATTTCACATAGATATTTTTTTAAATTTTTTTTATTTCAGCATATTATGGGGGTACAAATGTGTAGGTTACATATATTGCCTTTACCCAACCCGAGTCAGAGCTTCAAGAGTGTCCATCCCCCAGACAGTGTGCACTGCACCCATTGGGTGTGTATGTTATTGTCTCCATTTCCCCACTCCCACCTGCCCGACACCCAATGAATGTTATCACTATATGTGCACTTAAGTGTTGATCAGTTAATACCAATTTGATGGTGAGTACATCTGGTGCTGGTTTTTCCATTCTTGGGATACTTCACTTAGTAGAATGGGCTCCAGCTCTATCCAGGATAATACAAGAGGTGCTAGATCACCATTGTTTTTTGTGGCTGAGTAGAACTCCATGGTATACATATATGACATTTTATTAATTCACTCATGTATTGATGGGCACTTGGGTTGTTTCCACATCTTTGTAATTGTGAATCGTGCTGAATCTGAATCGTGTGAATCTAAACATTCTAGTGTAGATAAGATTTAATATTCTTAAAATAGTAATA
>CAUYSK010020774.1:0-13072 GCA_963575035.1 Avahi laniger
CACCTCTCACAAAAATCAATTAAAGATGGATAACAGACTTAAACCTAAGGCATGTAACCTTAAGAATTCTTAAAGAAGATGTTGAGAAGACACTTTCAGACATCGGCCTAGGCAAGGAATTCTTGAAGACCCCCAAAGCAATCACCGTAGCAACAAAAATAAATAAATGGGATATGATCAAATTAAAAAGCTTTTGCATGGCCAAGGAAACTATCATTAGAGCGAATAGACAGCCCACAGAATGGGAGAAAATATTTGCTCTCTACATATCTGATAAAGGGCTGATAACTAGAATCTATCTAGAACTTAAAAAAAATCAAACAACCCCATCAACAATGGGCAAAGGAAATGAAAAGAAAGCAGACAGAATAATGGGCAGCAAACATATAAAAAATACTCAACATCTCTAATCATTAGAGAAATGCAAATCAAAACCACAATGAAATATCACCTAACCCCGGTTAGATTGGCCTCTATCAAAAAATCCCAAAATAACAAATGCTGGTGAGGATGTGGAGAGACAGGAACACTCTTACACTGCTGGTGGGGCCTGCAAATTAGTGCAACCTCTGTGGAAAAGAATTTGGAGATATTTCAAAGAGCTAAAAATAGAAATACCATTCAATCCAGCAATAGCTCTATTAGGCATCTACTGAAAAGAGCAAAAGATATGCTATAATAGAGACATCTGTACCCGAATGCTTATGACAGCACAATTCACTATTGTAAAGATGTGGAAACAACCCAAACGCCCGTCAATTCATGAGTGGATTATTAAAATTTGGTATATGTATACAATGGAATATTACTCAATCATAAGAAACAACAGTGATCTAGCACCTCTTATATTTTCCTGTATTGAAATTAAGCCCATTATCCAAAGTGAGGTATCACAAGATCGGAAGAATGGGCTCCACTTGTACTCACCATCAAATTGGTATTAACTGATGAACACTAGGGTGCTCTCATGGCAGTAATACTCTCCAGGGATTAGTGGGATGTGGGGGGTAAACTCGCAACTAAAGGACATGGGGAGCATTGTAGAGGGGAAGGGCATGCCTTTAATCCTCGCTTGGGTGAGGCAAAGACATAAAATGTAACCTTAATGTTTATACCCTCATAATACCCTGAAATAAAATAAATAAATAAAGATGCAAATATTTTTATTTATAATGATAAAATTCAAAAGTAGCATTGAAGCTGAAGATTCATTCTGGAGTTTATCATCTACCTGACTGCATCCACTGAAAATCGAATTTATTCAATTTAAATTACTTCATTCTTTGGCTATCTTGGATTAAAAAAAAATAAAACAATATAATGAGAAAGTAAGGCTTATATGGTCCATCTGGCTCTTGTGGACAATTTATAGTCCAAACCTAATTAACACTTTTTGATATGATCTACAGCTCTATATACTTCATTATGTAAGTATTCTAAACTATCATGATCATACCAACTGTTATTTCAGTTACATTATATTAAATGTCTTAATTAGAACTTCATAATGATTCATAATTTTGAATTTGATGTGTGAGTGTGTATGTGCATATGTGTGCATGTAAAACTTTCTTCAAATTGAAGGATGAATTGCATACGAGGTATACACATAGTATTGTCCTAGCCCCCAAATACTTAATCTTCCTCAGTGCCTGTTTGTGTGCTTCCTTTGCCTAACTTGGAAGATGACCTGCTGATGATCTTTCAATCTATAGGTTTGTCACTTGTCTCTATTTTTGGTCATGCAAGAATAGTGCAGGGTTCTCTATTGCTTCTCTTTATTAATAGCATTAGCTGGTTACACCTGAAAGGTATCCTAGGCTCAGGTTGGTGCACATTATTCATTTCTAAAGCTGCCTCCTGATATTTGCTTGGATATTGTTTTATGTCTCAAATAGTTCTTTCCCCAAATGCAGCCATTACAAAAACATAAAAATATTGATGTCAGATTAAATGATATTTTATGAAAAAACATTAAAAGCACACTGTAGGTAGATTACTTTATAAAATACAAATTACCATTAAAATGCAGTCATACACCTCACATATTAAAACTAGGTCTCTTATCTGAATTCCTACGAGATAGTTAGCAGAACTAACCTAAATGTAAAAATATTCATTAAGAGAATTCCCTAAATGTTTGTGAGGCTGCCTTTGAAAATTATGGGGCATATTCACTAAGGTAGCTTTATGTATCTATTTTCATTTATCTAAGGTGTTATTTAATTAATAATTCCTTGTCCTTCAAAAGTGGTTATGTACACATAAGGGGAAGGCTTGAACAGGCATGAGTTTAGGCATAAACCATCAATTAATCTTTATGGAGGCCAATTATCTTTTTATGCAAGTTATCTAAGCAGGTAGGAATGGGGATTGATACTCTAAATTCTGATCATGAATTCTATTCACTATACATAGGGATGATTAGCAGGCATTTATTTTTTTAAAAAACTAACCTCAAGTTAGAATCTATGCCTAGGATCTCCATTCCTGCTCCCTGAGTTCATCCTTTCCTTAAGTCAGCACAGCCAGCAGAGACTAAATAGTTCATGATGCATTAAAAACATCTCAATAGAGGAAATGTGTAGCTTGCTATCCCTTGAGCTCAATATTTTCTGATCCTACTCTGGGAAAGTATAACCAAATCCCACAACAGGCTCGTAGGGAGATTGAATTTATTAGCTAGCTGGACAAGGTACAACAGTGTCTCTCTGTTAGTTAGTTAGTCTACCTGAATATAGATTGTAGGGGTTAGATATAGGGCAAGAGGAAGGAAGCTCCTTCCAAATAAAGGAAAGGCAATGTTTTATTTGGTTATTAAAGGGAATTGATAAATCTTTCTTTGTCTTGGTCACTATTTGAAAGTAAATTCATGCGGGTGGACGTTAACTAATCTAGTTCTCACTAATGTCTGATGATGAGTTGTTTAAAGACTCAAGTAACCTTAGGGTCTTGCCATGATCAAACCCTTATGTGCACAAACAAGATGCAAAAAGATATTTATTTTACCAATGGTAATTATAGAACTAAAGGAGCATAGGTCTATGAGTAACCTTAGAGATCATTTATTCCAATATGTCATTTTACAGACATTTTACGAGTGAAGCCCAAGGTAGCAAGTGATATGTATAGTTCCATTCTTTTGACAAAGGACAGAGCCTGAACTCAGACCAGGTGTTCTGACAAGTCCAGAGTATGCAGCATGGCAGTAGAAACTGAAAGTACAACCATGCCCTAGAGAACCTGGAGAGATCATACTTAATGCACTGTATCCTTCACATATCATATGACTGAATTACTCTAGTGCAAAGGGCAAACTAATGACTTGGAGGGGTGGTGGTACTTCACAGAGCAATGTTGAAACAGAGGTCCATAGTGTTAATATATGCCACGGGTTGAGGAATGGAGAGAATGAGTGTCAGTTACACCTCCACAAACTCACCAGCATTTAAAAACTTTCAGTCCTGGGGAAGCTTCCACAGTTACTATGCCCTACAGAAATGGGATGCAATTAAGCAGAAGTCAGGCTAAAATGACTACAGGATAGCAGAATGCTTGAAAGACTTGAAGGCAATTAAGATTCTATGACCTGTTCTTGTATCATCTCTGTGTTACCAAAGTGCCATTCAATCACTGTATTTTACATCTTCTGCATAATGAAAACACCTGCAACTCCATAGGTCCTGATTTAACTTGCAAGCAGAGCTCTTCTCTGTTGTGACTAGAATTTTATTGCCTATAATAGGTCATTTCCCCCCAATTTCATAATAGCCAACCTCCTGGATCCATTACAAGAATAACTGGTTGAAGGTATTTTCATCCTCCTTTCATGAAAACATCAAGCAAATTCAAACATATTTGCACCTTTAAAAATTTATCTTTATTCAATTAGCATTCAACAAATAGTTATTGAGTGGCTACCATCTATAAGGCAGTAGGGTTTTAGTAGCCCTAAGCAGCCCAAGGTCTGGTGGACAAGATGTATATGCTAGTAAATATGAAAATATTACAATGGAGGTATTCTCAGCAGAGTCCTACGAAAATACTTGATAAGGAGTCACCCAAAACGGAATAATGTGAACATCACCACCATGTGGTCAAAAGTGAAGGGCATTTTTAGAAAGAGAGAATTTTAGTGCAAATGGCAAATGGTTTAGGTGGATAAGAGACTGAGTGAGATGTGGAAAGTGGCAGGAGTTAAGGCCAGGGTATCTCAGCTTTGGCATTACTGATATTTTGGACCAGATGATTCTTTGTTGTTGGGGTTGTCCTGTACATTGTAGGATGTTTAGCAGCATCCCTGCTTTTCACCCACTACCAGTAGCACATGCCCCTCCCCACCCCCCATAGCTGTGTCAATAAAAATGTCTCCAGATCTTGCCAAATGTCCCCCTGGCAACAGAATCACTCCTGATTGAAAAGTCAGTAGACAATTGGTGGAAGTTAGATCACCAAGGGCCACATATGCCAAGCAAAGGAGTTTGCATATTATCACATACATTAATAATGAGATGCTAAGATGTCATAGTGATCCCATTGTCTGTAGAATAGAAGTATATATATCACTTGATGTTTTAGAAAATGGTATAAAACTTGTATATTTTATAATAATAAAGTTTTGAAGGAAAGGCTTGAGCTTTGCCCATTTGAAAGAGGATCCAAATTCCTAAATTAGCATGAACCACTAGAAATAGCTCTAATCATTGAATGTTTCTTATATATGTAGCACTCTTATAGAAGCAACATGGAGAAAGAAAATAAATAACAAAGTGTTTGCTTTCAAGACAGTGGGAGTAAAATAACAAACAAGATGTGATTCCTGCTATACCTCAGTAAGCAGCATCCCTGGCAGAGTAAGATACCCAGAAAGACCAACGCTGTGCAGACATTCTGCAATTAAATAAGCAATTACATCATGCAAGGGTTTTATCCCCCTCATCTTCAATGCACATAAAGTTGAATGAAAATGACATTTTTGTGTTTTAATTTTAATGAAATTTTAACAAAGTAAAAATATCCTAATATAGATAGCAAGAATTAGCCAAATGAATGACCTGTTGGAAATCTCACACATGTTTTTTTCAAAAGCAGTGAAGAGGTCACCTAGCATCCTTTGATGGACTGCCAAGCCTGGGCAGCAGTTCCTGTTTTTTTGTTTTTTTTTATTTTTAATTTTTCTCTTTTCTTTCTTTCTTTTTGTTTTTTTTTTTTTAATGTTCCAACACTTGGCAATGATATTTGGTTTTCAGTCAGTGCTCCCTCCAGTATTTATTAAATCATTGTTGCTATGGCAAAGATTATATGAGTTAATCAGAAACAGAGTGTTGTCACATGAGATTCTGAAACCTGATCTAACAGTTGTATGATAACCGTGAAAAAAAGTTTGTTTATGTTTTCATACGAAGTGAGAATTTCCCTAGTCAGGAATGTTTCTGTGATCTGAGATTTAAGGGATAGATAAGAGTTAAGGAAGCAAAGAGGAAAATGAACAGCATTTTAGAGAAGAAACAGCATCTGCAAAGGCTTTGCAAGGGAAAGCTTCACAGATATGATCATTTCCTCAGTCCCTGAATGTATAAATATAATGGGAGTACTTTATAGTTAGCAGATTTCTGACATGTTCCTTGTGAATGGCGTAAGAACTTCTGTAGTAAGGGAGCCCAAATGGAAACCTCTGTCAAGAGAGTAAGAAGAGTATCACACCCTGTGGAAAATACCAGAGATTAGAGCCACCCTTGTAATGGTCCTCTCCTACCCCCATATGATTCACGAGTTTGAATCCTACCAAGGCCAGACGAATGTTGATGGATGGCAGTAGACTACTGAAAACTCAAACAAGTGGTAGCCTTAGTGGCAACCACTATATCAGACACAGTATCTTTGCTAGAGCAGATTAGCACTGCCTCTGGAATGTTGCATGCATTCTTTTCTATTCCAGTCAGAAAAGAGAACCAGAAACATTATATATTTATTGCTTTGCTCTAGCACTTTGAGAGTTATTTCTCCCTCTGTCAAAATGTAGTCTGAGGGGAACTGTATTGTCTAGACATTCCACAGAATATTATATTTGTTCACTATATTGATAAAGCTATATCAATAACATCATGTTAATCAAAACAGATATGCAAAAGTAGCAAATATTTTGGAGGCTTGGGAAGACACATATGGGAGGATGAAAGGTAAACCCTATAAAGTGCGAGGAGCCTAATACATGAGTGAAGTTTGTAGCAGTCCAGTGGTCTGTGGCATAATGAGACATTCCCCAAAATAAAGGGCAAACTTGTGCATCTTGTGACTGCCACTACCATGAAGGAAGAACAACACCTGACAGGCCTCATCATTTTCTGAATATAGCAAATTCCATAGTTGGAAATACTAATCAAATCCATTTAGCACACATCATGAAAGGCTATCAGCTTTGAGTGAGGCTTAGAGCAGATCCAAGCAGTGGTATAGTGGCCCTGCCCCTTTGGGGAATAAAAACAAGAAAATTTTATGATATTAGAAATATCTATGGTGAGGAAGCCCAGTTGTAATTTATAGAAAACTCTAAAAGAATAATCACAACATAGATTTTAGGGTCCTAGAGCAAGGGCTCCTAGACTCTTTGGATTTCCAGGTCTTAATTCTGAGAGAGGGTAGTTTTCTACCAAAGGGCAAATAAATGTCCCATTAAATCTCAAAATTTAGGTGTTGGCCAGTAGCTTAGGACCCCTTGTTCTTAGAGACTACCAGAGAGAGAAGTCTGAATCCTGGAAGGGCTAAATGACACTGAACATTAGGAGATCATTGATACTACAGAAGGAATACTATGTTTGGAAACCTGGTGATACATTTGGACATTTCTTGGCATTCACTTGTCTGATTTTGATGGTAAGTAGAAAAGTACAGCAGTCGTGGCCCTAGTAAGGGATGGTAACTACAGGTTCAGACTTCTCAGGTAGGAAGATCTAAGTCACATCACCTGGCATGCTACCTAGACTTTTAGAAATACTAGTGGAGGGTGAAGGGAATTCAGGACTAGTGGTGAAAGTATTAGTGGTGGCGTTGTGACCAACTGCAGCAAAAGAGGCTGAAGTCTATCCCACTAAGTCTCCCTCTTGCAAGTTTTTTCCTCCAAAAGGAAGACCAGTAAAATCCCAGGGAAAGCAGGAAGTAGACTGTAGTGGATGCTGTGGTATACCACCCAGATTGACCAAACCCATCCCAGGGCTAGGCACTCATTCTCCAGCTGCTTGGTTTGCTGGTGTCTGACTCAAGGTCATGCCTGCACTCTAGGGGCAGCTCATATCTGATGGTTGGTAAATGCAGAGATAAAAACACTGAGGCTCCTTGCCCAATTCAGAATATTGATAAATGGGCATCCCAGCCAATTCTCTGTAGGATTGTCCAAAACTTCTTTTGTGACACAATTCAGTTTTATCCTCTACCAAAATCTGATCTTTTTGGATCCCATCAAGGTATTTACCATGAGAGTACACTCCAGTAAATTTCCTGCATGCAAATCTTTCTCGGAGCATGCTTCCTCGGGATCCCTACCTGAGATGGGTAGACAAAGCAAAAAGGTAGAACCACAGACAGAGCACAGAGGACCTGAAGAAATACCACACCATTTCATCATTTATAAGGAGTACATTCTTTTTTTTTACGTTTTTATATCTGTGAAGTTGTAATGTAGTTTACAATCCATGTGATAAATCAGCATTGTATTCAGTTTAATTGGCAATGGTTGTTCTTTGGTTGTACTATATAAACTAATGATTTGTGCTACATCCAAAGCATAGATTTGATTTAAGAAACACAAAAACAAATCAAAAGTCAGAAGGGGTTAGAATTCAGACTTGCTGGACTTTGGAGGAATTTTAAAGGGCTTAGTACAGATCTTAAGAACAATGGGAAGATATTTAAGAGGAAAAGCCTGACATTATAAGATTTGCTTCTGAAAAGACCATTGGATCTATTGTGTGGAGAAATAATGATAAGAAATATAAGCTCCTGGGCAGGCCTGGTGTAGAAGTCCATGCAAAAGCAGATGAGGGTGGTTATTGAAGATAAAGACAAGTAGACAGATTGACAGATGTGAGAGATATGGAGTAGATGAAATCTGTAGCACTAAGATCTAGAATGAATGTGAGGAATAAAAAGTAACTCAGAAGTTGTTTGTTGAAGTCTTTAACTTTGGAGATACCATTAGCCACTTCAGAAGACATCTCAAGAAAAATGTTATATATGTAATTCTAGGGTTCAGACAAGAAGTGTGTCCTGAGACAAAATTTTGGGAATCATCTGAGTAGATAACTAAGTGGTAATTGAAGCTCCAAATGTGTATGCTTTTATGGGGAGGAGGCTCTGTGGCCGGCGAGGGTGCCAGAGCACGTTTCCAGGAATTGGAAGAAGAGGTGGGCAGCAGCAGGCAGATGAGACATAGTCTTTATCATTGGGGGTATGCAGTGTGCAGTAAGAACATGGCAAGTGCTTACATATGGCTCAGAACAATAGTGGCAACATGCAAAGCAAAAGTGTGATCACATGGGTTCACATAGGGGATAACACCTTGGTTATGTAATCGTGCTGACTCATGTCTCACTGGAAGGTCGGCTGAAGACACACTGGCAATTGTTTTAGTTTGGCCTAAGTAACCTGTTGCCTCTACAAATGGATTTCCCTTACGCTTCTCACACATAGGATACTGTGGAAAGAAAGGGCTTAGGAGCAAGACTTTACTAACTCCAGGATTTAGCAGCTGGGTAATAAAAACACAGTCATAAAAGGAGACATTGAAGAAGCATTCCCAGAGGAAAAACAGATGGCTGTTGTGTCCCAGAAGACAAGGAAAGGCAATGTTTCCGGAAGGAGGGTGTGGGAATTGGTGTTGAATGCTGCTGACACAGTAAGAAAGGCAGGGACTGAGAATTTGTTATTTAGTTAGTGACAGGGATATCACTTGGTGATATCATCAAGGGAAAGGGCTGGATGCTGCCTGAGAGCAGCCTAAACAGTGAGAAAATGTGAGGAAATGGTCACAATTTAAGCTGTGAAAGGCGGGGCAGAGACGATAGCAAGTGGCAGTGAGCTGTGTTTTGCACGGTTAGTCATGATTTGTTTTCTTTATTCTCTCTGTGTCTCTCTCTCTGTTTCTCAGGAGGATTCAGCATATTTAAGAGTCAATAGAGTTTCTGAGTTTCTCAAACAGGAATAATTGATAATGTGAGGATCCTGAATTATCTGGAGTGACTTTTTCTCTTCTACAAGGTAGAAAATAGTGCTGGTACAAATAGTCTGTCCTTTCTTTTCTAAAACTGAGTGGGTATAGTACTTATAAGGTAAAGTATTTGGAAAAAAACACTATGGAATCAGGAAAAAAATAAATTTTGGAGATTATCAGACAATTATTATTGCTTTATGCTGATTATCATGCTGAATTTTGGTTTCATTTCTATCTAAGAAGAATTTTCTACATAATTTTCTATCAGATTATGTCAAGTTTTACAATAATGACAGAAACGGTGACAAGTTATGTGTTTAGCAGCTACTCACTGGGTAATCATGTCTGAAGCCCAAGCCTAAACATCCTCATTAAATATGATGACAATGGGCCTTCTTGTCATCATCCATGTGCCCCTGTATTTCCAGATCTGAGGAGCTGCCAGTTAAAATTGCACAAATTATAATTACTGAGAAAATCAAAACTCATCATGGGGCCACTAGCCATGGTTAAGAAAGAAAACTCATAAATCTGCAAGTAATCCCTGTAATTCAGCCACCATATTTTATCTATTGGGGAAAGTCTTACTCATTCTCCAAAACCCAGCTCAAGTGTCATCATACTAGAACACTTCCCTAACCTCGCCTCCAACTCTATGCACAAAGCACACACCTTAATCCATAGCACTTAACCCAAGATGACAAATTTCTATTTTAAGTTTCTAGGATGAGACTCTGAGCTCTATGCAAAAGAACATTTTTTTTTTCTTTTTTTCTTTGACACAGAGTTTCACTCTGTTGCCCAAGCTGGAGTGCTGTGGCATGATCATAGCTCACTGCAGCCTTGAACTCCCTGGCTTACGCAATCCTCCTGCCTCAGCCTCTCGAGCAGCTGGGACCACAGGCATGAGACACCAGCCTGGCTAAATTTTTTATCCTTTGTAGAGACAGAGTCTCATCATGTTGCCTAGGCTGGTCCTGAACTCCTGGTCTCAAGAAATCCTCCGCCTCAGCCTCCCAAAGCACTGGGATTACAGGCATAAGCCACTATGCCTGGCAGGAAGAACAGTTTCTGGTTCATCATTGCATATTCACAACACCTAACTCTTGTTCCTTATTATTGAATGAGATAGAAAAGAGGAAGGGGAAAGAAGAAAGAGGAGAATAAGAGGAAGGAAGGAAAAAAGGAAATAAGAAAGAAAGAATTAAGAGAGGGAGGGAGGAAAGGGAAGTGAAAAAGAACAAAAGAAAGACTAAAACAAAAGCAATAAAGAAGCATCACAGAACAGAATGGTTTGCAATCAAATAATTAGCAAAAATAAAACTTTTAATTATATACTTGATAAAACTGACAAATGTTTTAAACTAAAAGGCAAAAATTCATTCATTCAACAAATATTCATTGAGTACCTATTCGGTACCAGGCATGGGGTATCAGATAGGTACTCAAGGAGTACAGAAGAGAATTCCCTACCCTTTTGGAATTCATCTTCTAGAGTAATAATCTTAATTCATTAGCTATATAGTATGATATAAGATGTAAAATGCTATGGAAAAAAAATAGAGCAGAGCCACCTACATTGGGAATGCAAGCATCGGGGGAAGGTGTAATTTTAGAATGGGTGGTTAGGGTAAGAGTAACTAAGAAGACATTTGACTTAGACAGTCATGCATATGTCCCAGAGGAAAGGTATTCCAAAGAGAGGGAATAGTGGAAAGCCCTGAGACAGAGCTCAGTGTGCCTGGAGTGTTAGAGTCCAGGATGGCTAAAAATAGAGTGAGAGGGGATGAGAAAGGTCATGAGATGAGGCAGCTCAGGGAGGGCCTTATAGCTATTGCAGACTTTTACCAGCAGGAGATAGAAGCCTTTTGAGGGTGTTTAGCAGAGAAGTGACATGATCTGGTTTTTACTTTAAAAGTATCACTCTGCCTGCTGCATGGAGAATAGAACCTGGGGATCAGCGAGAGGCCAGACAGGAGATAATGAAGGCCTGGATCAGGGTGGAAGTAGTGAAGGTGAGAAAAGTTGTGGGATTCTGGATATACATTGAGGGTAGAGGCAAGGGGATTTGCTGTAAGGTTGGAGCGGGCTATGAGAGAGATAGGCACCAAGAGAAATCTCATTCCCACTGAATTCCAATTCTGGGATGAAAGTTCTATTCGGATATGTTTCTATGCTGTCAAAGCATTCATATGTTTATGTGAACAAATGAGTTTCTATGTTCTCAAAGCACTCATACATTTATATAAATGGACACGATCCTGGAATCCTTTGAATTCTCACCTATTGATGATTATTATGAATTAGATCAACACTGAATTTCATAAATAAAAACATGGTGTTTTCTGATATTATAATGATAGAAAAATAGGCATTTATGAATTTTGAAGGCTGATTTAATTGGAAATGTCTTCATTTCTGGTGTTTCTTAATTGTGGGTTAAAGCAAGTACCTGAGAAAGGCATCTGAACTAATCTTATGGGCAGAAACAATCCATGCTACAGAAGGTCTGTAGTTTTTTGCTAGTTTTAATAAATGAAATTTTGTCATCAAATTAAAGTATACAGATTACAGATCCATTCAACACTCAGCATATCACTTCCATCAATGCACCAAAGAGAAACACTTAAGGCAGAAAACATTTTAGTTGATAAAGTAGAAAGACCAAACTACATGGATTGAAAATAAATATCTAAAACCATCCTCATATTGTCATCTAATCTTTGACAAATCAGACAAAAACACACACTGGGGAAAAGAATCCTTATTCACTAAATGGTGCTGGAAAAACTGGATAGCTACATGTAGAAAACTGAAGCAGGATCCACACCTCTCGCCGCTCACAAAAATCAACTCATGCTGGGTAACAAACTTCAATCTAAGGTATGAAACCATAACAATTCTAGAAGAAAATGTTGGAAAAACTCTTAGAAACATTTGCCTCAGGAAAGAATTCATGAAGAAGACCCCAAAGACATTCACAGCAACAACAAAAATAAATAAATGGGACCTGATCAAATTAAAAAGCTTCTGTACAGCCAAGAAAACTATCACGAGAGCAAACAGACAGCCTACAGAATAGGAAAAAATATTTGCATGCTACACATCTGATTAAGGGCTGATAACTATAATCTATATAGAACTCAAGAAAATCAACAAGAAAAAATGAAACGACCCCCTTCAAAAGTGGGCAAAGGACATGAACAGAAACTTTTCAAAATAAGACAAATGACCAATAAACATATGAAAAAAACATTCAACATCTCTAATCACCAGAAATATAAATCAAAACCACAATGAGATATCACTTAACTCCAGTGAGAACAGCTTTTCTCAAAAATGCCCAAAACAATAAACGTTGGCGTGGATGTGGAGAGATAGGAACACTCATACACTGCTGGTGGGACTGCAAACTAGTACAACGTCTGTGGTAAGCAATATAGAGATCCACAAAGAGCTAAAAGTAGAACTACCATTTGATCCAGAAATCCCATTACTAGACATCTACCAAGAGAAAAAAAAGACATTCTATAAAAAAGACATCTACACTAGAATATTTAAAGCAGGACAATTCACACTTGCAAAGATGTGGAAACAACCCAAATGCCCATCAATACGTAAGCGGATTAATAAAATGTGGTATATGTATACCATGGAGTTCTACTCAGCCACAAAAAACGATGGTGATCTAGCACCTCTTGCATTATCTTGGATAGAGCTGGAGCCCATTCTATTCAGTGAAGTATTCCAAGAATGGAAAAACAAGCACCACATGTACTCACCATCAAATTGATGTTAATTGATCAACACCTATGTGCACATATAGTAATAACATTCATTGGACATCAGGCAGGTGGGAGGGGGGAG